>JALHLI010000001.1:15893695-16183695 GCA_023349425.1 Anthopleura sola
CATTGTTGTATATAAAGCATTTGCGTACGATTTTGGACTGCAAGGCATTTTACAAATTTCAATTAAAGTAGACTTAAGACTCCTAGAGAGAGCAACGCCTGTTTTGATATACAGCCATATTCAAATGATCAAATTTAGTTAATTAATTAACTCCTCGTGAAAGCAATTCTTAATCTAATTCTTATTTATATGATATATTTTCGTGAGAGTTGAAATCCGATTATAAATCTGCTAGTCCCATTAACTTTAGATCACATAAACAGTGGAACCATCGAGATGATAGTGTTTGCTTAATTAGGTTAATACTTTTGAGCACCAAATGAAATGGACTGAGTTGCAAAATCAAACAAAATACAAAAAAGATGCAACCCTTTTTTTTATCTAAGAGTTTTTTTTAATTAGCAAATTGCCAAAAACTAACTTAATATTCGCTATTAAATTCTTATCTTATTATCGCCAGAGCTTTTTAAGCATCGCGTTCAAAATATTTTGTAGTGTCTGTTTTTACTGGTTTATGTGGATATAATATATTATTGTATTAAAGTTATATTACTTAAGCTATTTAGATTCATTTCCGCTGGTGGAAAAGCTTTAGGGCTTTCAGTGAAGCAACACAGCGATATACAAATAGGAGCATTGGTTTGAAGAAGAATAGGTCTGGTTGAGGGAAGCTGAGCGATAACACATCGCGATGCAGCCGGTTTTAAACGTTCATTTTTGCCATGTCTTGTTTTTTTGGTTGGTTTTTATACTAATCGTGGTTGATTACGTCGACTGTCATGGCGATCAGGGTTTTAACCAATATGCTACAGCAGATAGCAGTGCTGAAAAGACCTTTTATGACGAACAGACAACATCAAAGGCTTTCAACAGACCGCACCATAGAAATTCTGTACCATTTGAGACTCCAAGCGACCAAGATGTGAGCGGGGTTTCGCGTAGTACCATGGTCCAGGTTAGCCATAAACAGAATCTACTGACCGACAAACGTGTGTCGACAAGGATTACAGCACATCGTGCATCAAGAGCTAAGGAGACTCCAAGCGACCCAGATGTGAGTGGGATGTCGCGTAGTACCATGGTCCTGGTTAGCCATAAACAGAACCTACTGAACGACAAAAGTGTGTCGACAAGCATTACAGCACATCGTGCATCAAGAGCTAAGGAGACTCCAAGCGACCCAGATGTGAGTGGGGTGTCGCGTAGTACCATGGTCCTTGTTAAGCATCAACAGAATCCACATACCGACAAAAGTCTGCCGATACAAAACGCAAGACACCACCAAAAACCTAAAGGTAAATAATTTCTATTTAAGCTAGAAAACAAATATCTTAAACTGAAACAGACAGCTCGCAACAACTGCCTATCTATTAGTGTATCATTTTAAAAGTCCTGTGTTCAACAATGATAAGGCTAAAACGCAGATTCAATAGGAAGAAGATATCAGTATAAGAGAACGAGCTCACTATTGAGAAAACTACTAATCTCTTACTAAGGACCGCGGCAACAAACTTTTCCAGCCAAGTCGCAGTCATACGATACTTTGAAGCTCTTAGAGGAACATTTGGGCCTAACAAAAACGGTATACTACTTTGATAAAAACTATGAAAAGCAGCGCAAAGAATAGAAATAAACAAGACTGAAAGCGCTGAACTCATACCGCAGTACTGGGCCTTTGGATTAGAATGACCGAACTGTGGCATGAAAAAATGCTTTAAATTCCAGTATCGTAAACCGCGGTCGGTGTCTCCACGAACAATACTTTAATATTTCAAAATTATATATATTTACGATAAAACCCTTCTGCTCTGATAGGAAGTCAACATATACACAGAACAAAGAAAGCTAAGTTGGATGAAAAAACGGATGGAAAAACCCAAGCCGAAAAGATGCAAGAAATCATGACGAGATACTTTACAAACAACTTGAAAACAAGTCCCCAAAAGCGACAACGGAGAGAAAGCACTAACCAACAATCCTGTAGGTTCCCTAACTTTCTAGAAACCTCAACACTCTGTTTGGTATCGAAACTAACACCTGGGAAAGTGTGCAAATGGATTCATACCCAGCAAGGTAATAATCCACTTTTTCCGTTCCCAAATATTGTCCCACCTTACAACAACTGGGAATTACAGGTCAGTGCGGCTCAAATGCGCAATAAAAACACTAGATATCTTTTCGACTGCATTAAGCAATACAGCAACAATCATTATCTGGTTAAAATTACTGGCAGGTTTGAAGAAATTGGAGGACGTTACCATGACTACACTCGTTTCCTTTGCTTGAAATTCGTTCCAAGAGGTCTCAATGTCGTCCAGTACATGGCATCCAAGAGCAGCAACGTATCTGAAGACTTGAACTGTGGTACCCAAAAACTGAAATATGTTGAACAGGTTCTGATTGCTGATAAATTTCGTGAGTTACCTGATTGTCCTCGTGATCTTCGTGGGGCATTTAAAATTACGCGGGTTTATGATGCTGTTCACAACGCCACATGTCACTTGAGCCCCCTTAAGACAAGTATTTTGGAATCTGACTGTGTGAATAAAGAGGGAATACATTTGGACTTCAGCGCGTTTCGTGGCTGTGAGGGATTTAATAATGACACTAATGGGATAATGTATACTTGGGATATTCTATATCTTCGGTGCTATAGCGCATCATGGGAGAAAGATGGTTGGAATTATGTTGTGGTCAAGCGCGACAAAATGACAAGGAAAATTGGCTACAGAAACACCAAGATGTTCCATTGCCTACGATTTAAGAAGGACCCAATAACAACCAATGTTAAGCTTTATATATACTTTGATTCAATATGCGGGTTCGATGACAACGATATGAAGAACTCAACTCCGTATTTTGTGTTTGATCTGACACCTCTTACATCTTCCTTGCTGCAGGACGCCGAAAAAACCGAGCTGGAACATCTAAGATGCGACTTGCCTAAAGGTATTTTAGGAAAGTGGATTGAAAAATCAGCATATTCTGGCGAACAAACAATCAAGTTTGGAAAACAAAACATACAACTGGGCCAAGATGGGGAGTATATGTGCATGCAGTCCGATAGAGGTAAGGGAATCAAACAGTTGTTTCCGACAAGCAGTTGTGTCAAAAGTGTCTGGATGGAACGAAGAAAGATTTCCCATTTTAACTATAGCTTCATACTTATTTCTGCCAACTTGCCGATTGGTTGTCGCCCACGATTCGTTGGGTTCTCTGTTTCACAGGGCGACGCCACTAGTAGCAGCCATCTAACTTATCGTCTTTCTCAAAGTATTGAGCTGCCAATTGACTATATTCAAGATCCCATGCTGTTTGTTCAAAACTCGCTCCCAGAAAAGTTCTGCAGCGATAGACATCTCTTTAGATTAGATCCTTATCCTCACTGGGGTCGCAACATTGAAAAAATCGCTATTCGCTCAAATGCCTTGACAAGTAATCAACCTTTGAAGGACTGCAGACTCCAGGGACCACTTCCTAACATGTTCTCGGGAAAACTTCGCGTTAACGTTATTGATGGTGGAATGAAAAACAAGTGCCCTGGAAGAATCGACATCTGTGCAAGTCCGACTAAGATACACCTTCAATACGACGTGATCTGCAGGAAGAACGAAGTAAGGTATGGCTGTCTTGGGAGGATATGGGACACTAAACAGGAACGTGGACAAGATCATTATTTGCTGCAAGACTTACAGACACAGCAGATTTATTGCGCGCGTTCTTCTGACAGTGGCTTTGAAATAGTACGAGCAGCGTCTATGCAGTGTTATGAATTCTACTGGGGATTGGCGGCCTTTCAACAACAGTTTCATGAAAAAATCGATATTCTTGCTGAAGGTTTCATGGAATGTCCTACTGGACGTCCCGCGACTGATACTTCAAGTTTTGTCCTTGAAGGAGATGTTTCAGATCCTAACATCACAACTGTTCAAAATAACACTAAAATCAAGGCGGCGGTCAGTACCTCACCAAATTTAGTATATGGAGCAAATATTATCAGTTTAATATCTGCCGTTTCCATCTGTTTGGAATGTCTATTACTTTAATTTTCTTTAGCATTGGCTTGCATGTTGAAGCCATGTTTTTACTGAAACAAAAATAATTATAATGAATAGGACTAGCTGGGTTGTCAGTAGTCTCTATTCAGAAGTTTCTAGGGGAGGGGATAGGAAACACCTGCATGCAACTAGGTTAGGTAGTCTGGGGTATGTATTTCCTGTTGTCACTGAATAAAGTTCATTTGACGGCAAAAAAAAAAGTGTTAACAAGACGTTTCGGATACCTACTAAGACTTTGGAGCAGTAAACGAGGATGCAAATGTGAAATAATGCTTCAGCAAGTACTGAAGCAATAAAGGATAAAGATCAGTGGTAAAGGCCATAACCTGAGGGTAAGGACACTTAACCATCTATTGAGCAATACTGCGCAGGTACTACTAACACCCTTGTTACAGTCATTTTAAACTGATTTGATCTTAAAGGAAATCTAGGGCCCGTCCTGAAGCTTCAATGTAGACTCTCTTTGGTCAACTGATGATAGCGAAATGTTACAGATGAATTAGTCAAGATTATTATTATCTTATTAAATACATTAATATCTTCATTATCTATCATCTTTGTTAGAGTATTACGAGAGTATTGTATATATACTCGCTGGATGACCGATAGGACAAATTCCGCGCCATAGAGATATTACTACATCCTGCAGCGTTCGATCATCGCACGCACTGTTATCAATAAGTCATACTATTTGTACTATTTGTACGATTGCAGTATATAGACTGCGCTGTACTGCTTTCAATGTCACGCTCAAGACGCCCATACATTCATTGTTTCTGGCTAAGTTGCGCACGCTGCATCTGAACATATCGAAGAGTTTAATTTCTCTCAACGTTGTGGAGTTCGCCGTGTTGGAATTTCCGTAGATTGATCTCTAACGGAAAGAATTCAAAATATTAAGTATATTAGTTATCTAGAAAGGGGAACTCGGTGATCTATTCAAGTATATCTCAAGTCTCTCACTCAAAAGCGTTAGCGATTTTCATGAGACAGATGTCCTGAATGGTCCAGTGATCGACTACAACATTATAACCAGTCTTCAAATGACTATGAAAAATTTACGGCAAGGACCGCGCCTCGCCGTGACCGTGTCAGTGCCGTGCCGTGTATGAACACATTCGACATTCGGTGTCGTGTCAGCGCCGCGCCGTAACCGTGCCGTGTGCTGTGACTTTTCACACCCATACGAAATCTTCTCTATTTTAATCAGTATTTTGCCGCTAGTTTCCCCTTAGTCTTCCGATGCCTTTTCATCGGCTTATGTTGTATACATGCGATGAAGTTATGATATAACGACATGATAGCTGCTACCTGGACCGCGTACAGCTTAATGGTTGCCTACAGACCATGGATCCATCACTTATGGTAGGTAAAATATTGACAGGGAGGACCCTATATGAACCTTTTATTTATTATGTAATGTCATGCCTTAGAAAAGGCGTAACCAATCCAGCCAATACGCTTTGAGCATAAAAATTAGAATAAAGAGTAATATAATGGAAAATCTAAAAACAAAGCTATAACCTGTATATATGTACAGCTATTTCAAGAAAGGTCGAAGGGGCGAACAGCTAATGGCCGTCGCTGATTGGCAATTGCACAACCGAAAGGAACTGTGGGGGTAATGATAATTTCTTCATATATGCCTGCACCGTGCATTCAGCGGAAACCCCTTCAACCCTTTTTGATATAGCTGTATAAATGGAAATCATATCGAGATGGGAAAATATATGCGCGCCAAGCATGCGCGCAATAATAAGGTACAGTAAGATGAAAGTCAATCCTACTGATTGCCTCGTAACTGATAATCAAGTATATATTTTTCTTGATTTCTTGATTTTTCTGTTATGGAGCGCGCTGTCTTTCTCACATTGTAGCTTCATCGATCTATAATGGATTCCCTGTGGATATGAACATACGAAACTAATATGGCTTAATAAATGCATGAATTTTTTTTTTTTTGCTTGGGCGAAATGTTTTCCCATTCAGACCACGTGTCATTCCCTTGAGAATAAGATTCTTTGTTTGAGTTGTACCCATGCATCAGTATTCATGTGTATTCTCATGCGCAACCGTTAAACTAAGGAATGATACTCTAGGGAATGGCGCGTGGTCTGAAATAGAAAAGGTCAATAATAGCACATTCATATCAAAGGCACCAAAGAAACATGTTTGACCTTAACGTTTGGGTTCCCTGTGTTACTGTATTACCCAGGATTCAACATTTTGCCACAGGCAACCCGTTGAACTGGGAGACTGAAATGCTGAAGTGGAATTTCAAAACTTTCTCGGTAGCACTTTCTCGTAATTTTTGCCGTGCAATAATGTCAAAGTTAGTAATAGAAGGGGAAGGACTCACTACGACCGTTACTCTTAACGATGGGCACAAGATGCCTCTATTTGGGCTCGGGGTTTTCGATGCAAAACCCGAAGAAACTACAAATGCTACGACGACAGCCATTCAACATGGCTACCGAATGATCGACACTGCAGCTTTGTACGAGTAAGTGGCAAAATAACCTTATCTTGTTTTCATGGACTCCATATTCAATGTCTCTACGTTCAATGTACTGTGTTTGACATATAAGGTTGTTCAAGAGGGTAAAGTTGAGGTATAAAATACGAGGTATAAAATACCAAGTGGTTTCCCCTGGGATTCCAACCCGTTATCGCATCCACTGTAGACTTTTACTTTCGGTGTAAAGTTTTCCCTATAGACCTCTTTAACTTCGTATGCAAATTGCCCATTTCAGCACAGGGAGCCCGGCTTTCCTTTGCCGCATTCAATATTCATTATTCTTTACGTAATTCCTTTTTATGGGTTTCCTGTGGTTTAAGATCGGCTTCATGTGGTTTGGGATCGGTTATGATTACACAAGCTGTAATCAGATCTGTACTGTAAATTGATAACCGTTGGTAACGCACTCTCTATAAAGCATTCAAAAGAAGAATGCTTTATAGACAGTGCGTTACATTCAAACAACACAGGCAACCCATAAAGAGCATGTTACCAACGGTTATCAATTTACAGTACAGATCTGATTACAGCTTGTGTAACCGAAGCCGATGTTAAACCACAGGAAACCCATAAAAAGCAATTACGTAAAGAATAATGAATTTTGAATGCAGCAAAGGAAAGCCGGGCTCCCTGTGATTTCAGACCACATTACATTCCCTTGAGAAGTGTTCTTTTATTAAAATATTTACACATGAAAGGAACATTACTCCCTAGAGTGGCATCACGTGGTCTGAAATGGGTACGACAAACAATGAAGGTAAAGAGGTCTATTATCCCTAATAAGTTAACATTTTTTAGTTGTGTCCATATGTATGGGTTCCATAATGATTGAGCAGGAAGCAATGAAGTAATCCTCTTGGGAAATGTACCTAAGCATTTTTGCAAACAAATAAGCTTATATGTAGTAATGCATCCCATTCGTTAATGCTGGACACGTACCTTTCTTTGCAAAAATTCCACACAAATTCTTAGTTATAAAAAATCATAGCTTTGTCAGTTTGATGGCAATCTTTACAAAATGTTTCAAATATCTTATAAAATGTCATGCAAGCATGATAAGACATATATACTGTATGTTTTCATTCATAAACACATACTTTTGTAAACAAATCCTGTCCGTTCACACATAAATGGTCATCGTTTACAAAAAATAATGCTTCCCACCCATCAACACATCACACTAAAAACGATTCTAAAACAAATGAAAACAGGACTTATGCTTGCAATATTAACAGCAAAGCAGGCAATCTTTGCACTTGGAGCGTGCCTTGTGACATCAGTGCTTTCGAAATGTTTTTCCAATATATATGGCATATCCATTTTGAAAAGTGTTTACGGCAGTGAGTGTTTTCATTTTTATTTAGGCAAATCTTTCTTTACAATATTTTGCTTATTAGAAGAAAATTACAAACCAAACACAAAACTTAAAATATCTTATTGATATATTAAGTAATCTATGAAATTTTTAGCTCTTTGAATGCAATAGTTTCTGAGACATAAGTTTTCAAATTTACTGGGTGGCAAAAACACTAATGAGCCTATTACATTCTCTGTAATATTTAGAGATTTTTAAACTGCTTTACGCAAAATCTATTTCATGTGTCTAGCTCAAATTTTTAAAATAAGCTAATTTTATCATGCTCTTTCGATATCCAGAATGGATTTGGTGTAAATTTGGCTAAAAAGTTAAATTCCTATGCTAATGAAGCAAAATGTAAACGTTAACGTCAGCAAAGATCCGTCTTTATGGACAGAAAGGCTAAATGCATCAACAAGTATGTGTTTACAAATTAAAATGTATATGTGTGGACAAAGCCTAAGGGGGATCTGTTTGTTATTTACGGCCAAGGGGGACTGGTATTCAGAGAGGAGGGTGGGTGGGGGGGTTGTGGGGTACATAATTTTTTATCTGGGAGGGGGTACATTTTTTGGTAATGACAAAAAATGTGGGGAACAGTCTTAGTTTTGGTGGTTTCGTGCAACATAGAAACTTACAAAAAATCACAAAAGCTGATAAGGGGACATATATATATGTACCTCATCATTATTTCTTTTGACCTAGAAATGAAAAAGAAGTTGGAGAAGGGATCAAGAAATCAGGAATAAAGAGAGAAGACATTTTTCTTACAAGCAAAGTTTATCCAAATAAGGATAACCATGGATATAATGAATCTATAAGATCAGTGAAAGAAAGCTTGGCAAAGTAAGGAATGCATACTTATAATTATATTTTATTGGTTATTGGTTATTGGTTATTATAAATGCTTACAGTAGTTCCACAGAGTGGCTCTTCTTCCACTGAATTCTGATTTAAATTTACAAGTTGATTTTTATGAAGGGAGGAAAACTGGAGAACCTGGAGAAAACCCTTCAAAGCACAGAAGAGAACCAACAAGCAACTCTACTCTTATAAATTATTGCAATTTTGAGCCGCCAATACAGGTTTATATTGACGGCTAGTTGGGAGAAAATATATTTCGTATTGGCTGTAGGTGTGAATATATTTTCTTCCAACGCAGTCAACATATTAACCCGTATTGGCAGCTCAAAATGTCAATAAGTTTTTTATCACAATATTCCTATGTGTGTGGTAATTCTGAGCCGACAATATGGGTGTATATTGGCAGCTCTCTCCCGATCAAACTTAGGAGAATTGTGATACTATGACATAAATTATTTATATAAGACACCAAGTCTCAGGGAATCAATAATGTTCACTTTTACCACAATTAGTTATAGTAACTATCCTTTATTCTTGTTATTTCACACTTCCTTTCCCTTGTTATAATTTATGATGTAGCTAGGTGCAATTACTACTGACTGTCTATCACCTGTCTATGGTCTATTCTCTTCAGGCTTGGCACTGGGTATATTGATCTCTACCTCATCCATTCACCATCACATGGTAAAAATGTAGAGACATATGATGGCTTGCTTAAGATGAAGGAGGAAGGCCTTATAAGGTATGAGATCTTTGAAACTTTTTTATTCCACACTTAGGTATGCATGGGCTCCTTTGTTTCTTTTCTATGGCTTTTTTTAGGGTATCAGTAGTGTATTGGCAGGATGCTGGTAGGATGTTGGTAGGATGTTGGTAGGATGTTGGTGGGATGTTGGTGGGATATTGGTACAATGTAGGATGTTGGTAGGATGTTGGTACAATGTAGGATGTTGGTAGGATGTTGGTAGGTTGTTGGTAGGTTGTTGGTAGGATGTTGGTGGGATGTTGGTGGGATATTGGTACAATGTTGGTGGGATGTTGGTGGGATGTTGGTGGGATGTTGGTGGGATGTTGGTGGGATGTTGGTGGGATGTTGGTGGGATGTTGGTGGGATGTTGGTGGGATGTTGGTGGGATGTTGGTGGGATGTTGGTGGGATGTTGGTGGGATGTTGGTGGGATGTTGGTGGGATGTTGGTGGGATGTTGGTGGGATGTTGGTGGGATGTTGGTGGGATGTTGGTGGGATGTTGGTGGGATGTTGGTGGGATGTTGGTGGGATGTTGGTGGGATGTTGGTGGGATGTTGGTGGGATGTTGGTGGGATGTTGGTGGGATGTTGGTGGGATGTTGGTGGGATGTTGGTGGGATGTTGGTGGGATGTTGGTGGGATGTTGGTGGGATGTTGGTGGGATGTTGGTGGGATGTTGGTGGGATGTTGGTGGGATGTTGGTGGGATGTTGGTGGGATGTTGGTGGGATGTTGGTGGGATGTTGGTGGGATGTTGGTGGGATGTTGGTGGGATGTTGGTGGGATGTTGGTGGGATGTTGGTGGGATGTTGGTGGGATGTTGGTGGGATGTTGGTGGGATGTTGGTGGGATGTTGGTGGGATGTTGGTGGGATGTTGGTGGGATGTTGGTGGGATGTTGGTGGGATGTTGGTGGGATGTTGGTGGGATGTTGGTGGGATGTTGGTGGGATGTTGGTGGGATGTTGGTGGGATGTTGGTGGGATGTTGGTGGGATGTTGGTAGGTTGTTGGTAAATGTCAGTAGGTTGATGGTATGTTAGGTAGTGTAGGTTTTTAGTGCAAGTTTGCTTTAAGAATTTATGGACAGAATACATGCCTATGGTAGGATCCCACACCTACAACTGGAGCCTGTGCACTGGCTACATGCACGACACATGCATGCTTGACCCTGAAAAACCTCTGGTTTGTACTGTATGTAGTTAAAGTTGCGGTAGGGTGCGGTTGGGTAGTACATAGAGTGGGATGTGACCTCAGAATAAATTGTAACTTTTAATTTACTGCAGATGTTGTACTAGGCAAATTGCATGCAACTTGTGCATCAAAATGCAATTGATGGTTTCAAGGAATGCGGGACATATGAATGCAATTTTTAAAAAATCAATTGCTTAATCCATTACAGGTCTGTGGGTGTGTCTAACTTTGGTATTCATCATCTTGAGGCCCTGAGGGAATCTGGTCGCCCAACCCCAGCTGTCAATCAAATTGAACTGAACTGCTTCTGCCGCAGAGAAGACACTGTCAAGTATTGCAGAGATCATGGTATAGTTCTGGAGGGGTTCTGTCCGATTTTCCGTGGAAGAAAAATAATGACCCCTGCTTAGTTGAAATAGCAAAAAGGTGATAGAATTATGAAACATCTGTCATTAACATCCTTTCCTTGCCAAGTCACAGGGATTTGAATAACCACAGGGTGGAGTCCATAGGGTGTGTGTGTGTGTGAGTGAGGGGGGATTGGGTAGTCATTTGCAAACGTTTTTTCCAGCCAAAAACATGCAACACTGGGAAAAAGTTCTGCAGGTTTCTAGAACCATACAAGAGGGTCATTTTCAAACACTTTTCCTGCCAAAATCCCTGGAAAACAGGTTGGACAGGTTCCTAGAACTATGAATTCATTAATGAATCCTTTAAATACAGGATATGTATTCAAATAAATGTAATTTTAAATATTATAAAATCATGTTGTGAATCTTTTGCTGTGCAGGTACAATAAGACTGTCCCACAGCTTCTAAATCGTTTGAGTGTCCAAAAGCAGTTTGTCACTATTCCAAAATCAGTAAAGCCAGAGAGGATTATAGAAAATGCACAAGTCTTTGATTTTGTTATCAGTGATCAAGATATGCAAGTATTGGTGAGTATTTTTATAATGTAATGCAAGTATTAGTCAGTAGTAATGGCAGAAGTCAAACTTGCTTGTAACATACACCAACACCATGATTAAATACATGTAACAGTAATAATAAATGACACTACAGACACTACACACACTATACACACTACAGACACTGCAGACACTACAGACACTACAGACACTACAGACACTGCAGACACTACAGACACTACAAACACTACAGACACTACAGACACTGCAGACACTACAGACACTACAAACACTACAGACACTACAGACACTACAAACACTACAGACACTACAGACACTACAGACACTACAGACACTACAGACACTACAAACACTACAGACACTACAGACACTACAGACACTACAAACACTACAGACACTACAGACACTGCAGACACTACAGACACTACAAACACTACAGACACTACAGACACTACAAACACTACAGACACTACAGACACTACAGACACTACAAACACTACAGACACTACAGACACTGCAGACACTACAAACACTACAGACACTACAGACACTACAGACACTACAGACACTACAGACACTACAGACACTACAGACACTACAGACACTACAGACACTACAGACACTACAGACACTACAGACACTACAAACACTACAGACACTACAGACACTACAGACACTACAGACCCTACAGACCCTACAGACACTACAGACACTACAGACACTACAGACACTACAGACACTACAGACACTACAGACACTACAGACACTACAGACACTACAGACACTACAGACACTACAGACACTACAGACACTAAAGACACTACAAATACTACACTGCAGACACTACAAACACTACAGACACTACAGAC
Source organism: Anthopleura sola (assembly GCA_023349425.1). Taxonomy (NCBI): domain Eukaryota; kingdom Metazoa; phylum Cnidaria; class Anthozoa; order Actiniaria; family Actiniidae; genus Anthopleura; species Anthopleura sola. The sequence goes on from JALHLI010000001.1 coordinate 15,906,228, forward strand.
ACTGCAAATGCTACAGACACTGCACACACTACAGACACTACAGACACTACAGAAACTACAGACACTACAGACACTACAGACACTAATAACACTACAGACACTACAGACACTACAGACACTACAGACACTACACTACAGACACTACAGACACTACAGACACTACAGACACTACAGACACTGCAAACACTAATAACACTACAGACACTACAGACACTACAGACACTACAGAAACTACAGACACTACAGACACTACAGACACTACAGACACTACAGACACTACAGACGCTAATAACACTACAGACACTACAGACACTACAGACACTACAGACACTACACTACAGACACTACAGACACTACAGACACTACAGACACTAATAACACTACAGACACTACAGACACTACAGACACTACAGACACTACAGACACTACACTACAGACACTACAGACACTACAGACACTACAGACACTAATGACACTACAGACACCGATGGCACTACAGACACTACACTACAGACACTACAGACACTACAGACACTACAGACACTGCAGACACTGCACACACTACAGACACTACAGACACTAGAGAAACTACAGACACTACAGACACTACATACACTACATACACTACAGACACTACAGACACTACAGACACTACAGACACTACAGACACTACAGACACTACAGACACTACAGACACTACAGACACTACAGACACTACAGACACTACAGACACTACAGACACTACAGACACTACAGACACTACAGACACTACAGACACTACAGACACTACAGACACTACAGACACTACAGACACTACAGACACTACAGACACTACAGACACTACAGATGTACAGACACTACAGACAGATTTTTAGCATGATTTAAACCTAGAGTCTATTTCTTGTCAGAAATAATATCTTGTTGCCTTAAAATTAATATTGTTTCATTGTAAATAATTATATGTATTGTTGTCATGATTGTTTGTAGGACAATGTACCAGCAGAAAGGTGTTCATTCGTGAGTAGGAAAGAGCCATCAGAAGAACCATGGATTAGCTAAAGGCAAGATATAGGTAAACAATTAAGAATAGTGATGATAAATGTGAGTACTAAATAAATAAAGAGAAGCATAAATGGGAGTTGGACTGTATTCTGTTTGTTGGTTGTTTTGGTGTGTTTTCAAGAATGTTGCTTAAGGATGTTGATGGGCATTGCTTACGAGCATCCTTTCTTCGCAGGATATTAGTGCACCTTTGCAAATAGTGATGACATCATTTGAATGTTTGATTGCCAAAATAATATCTCGAACACAAGATGTTTTTTCCTGTTACACTATGAAATTTTCTCAGAAACTTGTCTCGCAATGCTTGAAAATGTAGCCTTGCAGGTTACTGAAAGGCCTTGTTGCATTGTGTAATATTCTTGGCAACTCATCTTGCAGTGCTTAAAAATGTAACAATGCAGGCTGCAGAGGTGAGGTGTTACACTGCAATGTGATCTCAACAATGTGCAATGACTTGAAAAGTATGTCAGTATCAAAATTGGGAGAAAAGTTGCAGGAAGGGGTGATTGCAGTTGCTGTAACCCGTTGCAAAAAGTAGAACTGAGTTCTACTTCATGCAACACTATGCGCAACGAATAAAATTTAAAGACAACCTGTGTTACACTGTGCAATGGCGTTGCAAGACAAGTTGCTGGAAAAGTAGCACATTGCAACAGGGCCTTACAACTTGTGTACCTCTAAAACAAAGTCACCTGACGAGTGTCCCCTTTTCTATTTTGTTTTTAAAAGTATTTTATAATTATAGCTAACTTTAAAGGAAAATTTTTATGAATACCTGACGATGATATGAAATGAAAATTATATATTTTGTGCACCATTGGAAAGGAATTCAACTTTAATGGGAAGGCTTCAAGTCCATACTAAGTAGCCCAATAACATATCATCTAATTTTCAACATAAAATGTAAATGCTAAGAAATACATTTTTTTAGCTTTGGCATAATGTTTTCCCATTTCAGACCACTTGTCATTCCATAGAGTATGATTTCTTTGCTTAATGGTTGCACATAATGAATATGGAATAACTAAAATAAGACCTGACGCCCAAGCAATAAAAATTAATCGAGCATCAATCAACTCAAAGCTGTAATGAAATGTACATTTTAATAAGCGGATTGTACAGGTACATGTGAGTGCAAAATTCAGTTTCTAGGAAATTTGTATAGGAAATTACACCGTTCGAGAAGAATTAATGAAAAATACTGCGCGTATTTGATGAAAGTGAATTAATACCACGAGTGCGCATCAAATACAAGCGGTATTTTTCATTAATTCTTCGAGAACATAGGTGTAATTTCCTGTTAATACCAAATCTATAAAAAAATACGAGTTTCTGAGAATAAAAGTGCAGGGCAATGAATCAATTTGAAAGCAAAGTTCCCGGATGTGTGTAATTAATTACGCGCGAAGTTCCCGGATGTGTGCAATTAATTTATTGCACAGTATTAAGAAAAATTTCACAGTTCGTCAGCCAATCAGAATCGAGTATTTTTTATAGATGTGGTATTGAAATTTAAATTCTTTGTAATTTTACATGTAATTCCTTATAAAAAGTATTAATTTCCTGACTTGATATGCATAATTCCTCAAAAAGTTACAATTTTTCATTAATCTGTCCTACCCAGTAATAAGTCTGCAGTGAATACGATTCATTCTCATCAAAACCCCATAATTTGGAAACCCTAAACTTGAAGAGCTTGGTGTAAAAAGTTGTCCAATGAACCAAAATGCATAAAAAATCTAAAGACCTTTCAAGAGAGTTTGAGCTTCCTTGTGGTACTGTAAAATGATAATAGAAAGAACATTTAATATAATGGTTTAATAGGTTAAGCAGGCAGAATACTAATCATTTTGTCTTATTAATGGTGTGTTAAGTGACAGGAGGGACAAGAAGGCATTTGAGTGTCATGGTATGCTATTCCTTGTGCATGTTAGAGCCATTACTTTATGTGACTGGGCATGACACAAGAAGCCATTCAAGTGTCATGGTATGCTATACCTTGTGCATGTTAGAGCCATTACTTTATGTGATTGGGCATGACACAAGAAGCCATTCAAGTGTCATGGTATGCTATACCTTGTGCATGTTAGAGCCATTACTTTATGTGATTGGGCATGACACAAGAAGCCATTCAAGTGTCATGGTATGCTATACCGTGTGCATGTTAGAGCCATTACTTTGTGTGACTGGGCATGATACAAGAAGCCATTCAAGTGTCATGGTATGCTATACCTTGTGCATGTTAGAGCCATTACTTTATGTGACTGGGCATGATACAAGAAGCCATTCAAGTGTCATGGTATGCTATACCTTGTGCATGTTAGAGCCATTACTTTATGTGACTGGGCATGATACAAGAAGCCATTCAAGTGTCATGGTATGCTATACCGTGTGCATGTTAGAGCCATTACTTTATGTGACTGGGCGTGATACAAGAAGCCATTCAAGTATCATGGTTTGCTATACCTTGTGCATGTTAGAGCCATTACTTTATGTGACTGGGCATGACACAAGAAGCCATTCAAGTGTCATGGTATGCTATACCTTATACATGTTAGAGCCATTACTTTATGTGACTGGGCGTGATACAAGAAGCCATTCAAGTGTCATGGTATGCTATACCTTGTGCATGTTAGAGCCATTACTTTATGTGACTGGGCATGACACAAGAAGCAATTCAAGTGTCATGGTATGCTATACCGTGTGCATGTTAGAGCCATTACTTTATGTGACTGGGCAAGACACAAGAAGCCATTCAAGTGTCATGGTATGCTATACCTTGTGCATGTTAGAGCCATTACTTTATGTGACTGGGCAAGACACAAGAAGCAATTCAAGTGTCATGGTATGCTATACCTTGTGCATGTTAGAGCCATTACTTTATGTGACTGGGCATGACACAAGAAGCCATTCAAGTGTCATGGTATGCTATTCCTTTTGCATGTTAGAGCCATTACTTTATATGATTGGGCAAGACACAAGAAGCCATTCAAGTGTCATGGTATGCTGTACTTAGTGCATGTTAGAGCCATTACTTTATGTGATTAGGCAAGATGCCATTCAAGTGTCATGGCATGTTATACCTTGTGCATGTTATAGTCATTACTGTATGTGATTGGGCAAGACACAAGAAGCCATTCAGGTGTCATGGCATGTTATACCTTGTGCATGTTACAGTCATTACTGTTTGTCATTGGGCAAGACACAAGAAGCCATTCAAGTGTCATGGCATGTTATACCTTGTGCATGTTACAGTCATTACTCTATGTGATTGGACAAGACACAAGAAGCCATTCAAGTGTCATGGCATGTTATACCTTGTGCATGTTACAGTCATTACTGTTTGTCATTGGGCAAGACACAAGGAGCCATTCAAGTGTCAAGGCATGTAATACCTTGTGCATGTTACAGTCATTACTGTTTGTTAAAAAACTTGCAAATTATTTCCAGTGCCAAAAATGATTGTTGTTAATTCTTGTGTCATGCCATTACCACAAAGCATTCCCATTTTCTGTTCATTCCATACATACCTCCTCATTTTCTGGCCTTTTTGGTTGATGGACAACAGCTTTTTCTAGATATTCCTTGGCAAGCTTGTTGTCATTAAGCCTCAAATGGGTCTTTCCCAACATCAACAAATTCCTGTGGGAAAAGTTGGGTTCCACTAAAAAAACAAAAACTATTTTTATTAACATTACCAAGGTGAAGTAAGTTATAATAATTTATGGTAATACATAAATTTAAAAATACTTTTCTTACCTTTCTCAGCTTTTTCAAAATACTCCAGTGCCTAAAAATGAATTACAGATTGAATGAATAAATTAGAACAAGGGAAAAAATGTTCGCTTAGGAAAGCATGGGTGGCGTAGCAGTGAGAGTACTGGCCTCTCACCAATGCGACCCAGGTTTGAGCCCCACCGGGATCAGTGTCGTATGTGAGTAGAGTTGTTTGTTGGTTCTCTTCTGTGCTTTGAGGGTTTTTCTCCGGTTTTCCTCCCTCCACAAAAATCTTCCAAATTCCAATTCGATCTATCAGTTGCCCTGAAATTGTGTCCTAGACCTGTAAGGCCTTCGGTCCACCTTAGAGTGGTAAAGTTTGTAGAATTTTTTGTTTTTATTTTTTTACAGCTCTCTGAATAGTGGACTTATGAATGAAGCTAAATCTGTATGAATGAGTCTGTGGTCAAGAGAAACAACCTGCTTCCTAACATTCAAATTTTTCAGTGCTGAAATAATTCTGCAGGTTTATCATTTCTAATTTTCATACAAAACTATTGCATACCTCTTGGTAGGTGGCTGTTGGAGGGTTAGAATGGACCGCATTTACAATCTTCTTTAGAAGCCATGGCAAGTCAGCTACTCGGAAGTGCCTAGAAATCAATTAACATGGAACCTCTATTAACTAAAGACACCTTTGGGACCTTGCGTCAAATATGAGTATGGGCCTTTCTTTAATATGCAGCACCCATATTGCCAGAGGTTATATATTTCCCTTGCAGCTGTGTGTTTTCAAGTGCTTCAGGATATGTTTCTGCAGTCACAAACAAAAATCTCTAATGTCTGTTGCATCATAAAAATCCATTGGGACACATTTTCTCAGTCTAGACTACATGGTATTCTCTTGAGTATTTTCTTATTCTTTACTAGTATCCTTTTGGACCAAATAATCATCTTTAGAGTGCAGTGAGTTAAATAGTCAAGACAAGTTAAACTCTCCAAATTCAAAGAAATTTGGCATGACACTGAGTTTATTACATATTAACATGGAAACTGTGATATACCACCCGAGTTTGAGCCCCGCTGGGCTTGGTGTCGTATGTGAGTAGAGTTGTTTGTTGGTTCTCTCCTGTGCTTTGAGGGTTTTTCCGGGTTCTCTGGTTTTTCCTCCCTCCTCAAAAATCAACTTCTAAATTCCAATTTGAATGCAGTGGAGGAATAGCCACTCCGTGGATTCCACTGTTAATCGCATTTATTTATTTATTTATTATTCATTTATTTATTTTTTATTAGATTGTGTGTTTGTCTTACCATAATCCAAGCATCAGTAGAGCACTGGCATCTTGAGGATCTATCTCCACAGCTTTCTGTTGGAATAATTCAGAAATATTTTTAATAATATTTTATATAGCTTAAGTCACTCTAAGTAAATGCCTACCTTAAAACATGCTTTGACTTCATGCACACGCTTTGCTTTCTCAGTCTGGCTTGTTGGTGCCTCCATGATTGCTACAGCATAATACTAAAAAGGTAATCATGCAACAAAATTATTTTAAATTTGCTATTTAGTTATAATTAAAATGTATAAATAGGATAACTATATTAATTTGCCAGAACTGACTTGTTTGTTTTTGATGCTCCCTGAGAAAGGTAAGTAAAAGACTTGTGCCTAGCATTATCAAACTACAGCACTTCATAATCTCACATGCAAAATGTCATGTAAATGGGATGTCATGTTAAAACCTTGACTGATGTCCACCAAAACCTTACTCTGTTGGATTAGAAGGTCAAATATGATTTCACACATGTGATTGAGAACCTCTGTAATGCTGATCTGAACCATCGTACACTGCTGTCACAGCCATGGTACAACATATTCATATTCAGCTGTCATTAGATTTTTCACAGCCATGCAAAATACACTCTTAGAAAAGGTGAGCTAATTTGGTGGAAGGGTGGGCTTCAGTAAAATGTTGAACTTTTTAATAGGTTCAATCAAGCATTTTAAATATTGTGGAGGTTATCCTGGCTGTTAACTGTCCATCGTATCCCTCTAGACTCAGTTGAGTCAGGTGTTTTCTGTCTTGGATGTGTGAGAAATGGGGTGTTTGCCACACCCAACTTTGCCACATTCTCTGCATGCTGGGAGAAAACCTCAGTGATTTAATGTAGACTCAAAGAATCCTAGTCAACTACAGTGCACTGCTCGCTGAAAACAATGAAATCCACCATTTTCTCTACCAGGCAAAATGGCATTTTAGGTGAAGTTTGGTAATCCAGTTCCATCGGTCTTGTTATTCAAGCAAAGTTTTTAAAACAACAAAGATATAATGATAATTAGTTATTTTATGTTTTTCTTGAGATTTTATAAATTTTGGCATAAATTTTGTATGTAAATGACATAGGCGCACAGTGCCTTGTAGTTGATTAGGATTCTTTAAGGAAATGAAAAGGGGTTTGTATAACAATTTACATCCTACTGTTTGGGTAAGGGGAGTATTGATGTCCCCACCCCTCCCCTCAACAAGAATAGAAATGTACCACATACCTTGTTGCATCCAGCACTATTGGGATTCAGTTCATAACCCTTGTTAGCAAAATCACACATCTTAAGACAATAAGACTTCTTCTTCGAAGCATTGGAATGTGTTGAACTTAGAATCCTTGATAATCGGGCTAGTCGCCATAGTAACTCGGGATCACTGGTGTTTTCATGTTTGGCTATGAAACTCTCTATTTCCTCATTGGAGGCAATCTTGTTATATAATGTATCAGCCTCTTCAAGCATTCTGTAACTAGATAAAAATAATTGCCGGGGTAAAAATCTCTGCACCTATAGATAATGCTCAGCTACTTTCATTTTTATTTATTTTATTTTTTTTCTTGAAAACTTATAACATAATATCATAATTATTATGTAACTAATAGTAATTGTTTAAGGGCCCACAGTAGAGCGAAAACACTAGAACCATGAAATAAAAACAAAATAGTTACTAACTAATAGTTTTTATTTAGTGACTATTTAGTCAATATCACTCGACCAGAAACAACAAATACAAAAGGAAACAATACCTCATTACAACTTTACTTGTCTTTTATAGTAACTAATAGTCGCTAAATAAGAACTATTACACACTAACAATTTGATTTTGTTTCATGGTTCTAGTGTTTTCGCTCTAATTGGTGAAAGCTAAAACATTGTATGTAAGAAGGATTATAACGAAATCTGGTAGTACAGGTGCATAGCCAGGAGGGCCCATCCTTTTGGGTTTTGTGCCCTTCCAAGGCAAAATCCTGGCTATGCCCCTGTGGTATCTAAATGCGATAAGGGAAATAAGAAATAGCTCATAATACAACACCCTTTTCATGAAAGAGATGTGATGAATAACAAATGATTAACAACCAAATGATTAGGGCCTGGTCATTAATTAGGTGGGGGGGGGGGGGGGTGGGAGTGATATATTTAACTTTTGATCTGTATATTTTTAAGATGCCCTTCCTGTTTGTGCTGCAGAATAATTGTTGGCCCCAATAATATTTTACACAAAAAAATAATACCCTTTCATTAAAGGTTTACACTGATTTTTGGGACCCTGCCTTTGAGTTTGCATGGAAAATTGAACCCTCTCCCAATTTGCACCACCCCACCCCTCCCTGTCTAATTAATAACCAGTCCCTTATATTTAGTTACATGAGTAAGTAACATCAAGAATGTGCAACTTACTAGTAAGTTATGTTTCAGCAGGGTTGAGGCTGAACAAAAACTTCGAAATCAATTTAATAAAAAAATTATATATATGTGTGTACTAAATGTGTACCTTTCTAAATCCTATTGTTTAAAGAGCGATACTCGACACGCATCGGCAAACGTGAAGGGGGTCAAGATCAGAATATTTTAAAAAAGCGAGTACTGGAGGAGAAATTGTTGTTACGTAATGTAAGAACAGTTAATTCCTCGTAAGTATTCGATTCACTTGGGAATGTGACTTGACTGTTCTGTTGTTAGTGGTTCTTTTGTATGTAATCAAAAGAGAGCTATTATCATTTTGTAACGCCTGATACACGTATTCATCGACACGTTGTACCGGCAGGAAGACTGTATACCGGCAAGCAATAATATACAAACAAAGAAGCACTTTTTTCTTATAGAGGTTTCTGCTGTACATGTGTCCAAGCCCGTACATAGACAGTTTATGTACAGTAAGAGATAGGATCGGATGCAATACATTTCACGGTAGGCGGTGTAAAAATTCACTCTTCGAGTATTAAGTAGTTTTTTAAGTGTAGAATATACCGTCTTTAAATTTATATTCACATTTATTTACATGTTTAGAATATTGGCACGTGAACGACTTACCTTGTTCAGATCAGCCGCGATTGCAGGTAATATTAGATTCCTAGATTGTTATTGAGACAAACTTGATCGTGTTTACAAAAACTGAATTGCCTATGAATACTAAACTACTGACGTCATGGGTTTAATCAAAGGCACAGGATACCCACACAGCAGGGTATACAGACCGTTAAACTGAGATCGAAAAAGATAAATTAAATCACTAATTAAATTTTAATTTTAATATCATTCATGAACAAAGCAAAACATTTTTTATTATCATTATTAATTGGATTACTAAGTGCGCTAGAAGGGAATGTTGTTTTCTTGGCGGGGGAGGGGGAGGGGGAGGGGACAGAATTTCCCTGATCAAAATGTGTCCGTCGGGATTGTTGTTGTTTGTGATTTTTTTTAACACATGTTGAAGGGGATCTTTCCATATGTATATCCATATTTACATTTTGTAATTCTGAGAGGGGAGGAATACAAGTAAATATTAGGGGGGGGGGTACACAATCTGATACTTATGGACCTCTCTTTCCTTTACCAGTGTTGAAAAAGATGTCAAAAATCTAAAGGTAAAACTCACTTCTAGTTAGAGGTAAGAAAGGTAACGCAGATCGTAGTGTTTTTAGGAAGCATTTCATAAAGGTATTCTCACCCCCACCCACCCAACCCCCCAGGGGAACACAGGTGGACACCTTGGATCACAGGGAAACAAGGGGAAGACAGGTGAACACAGGGGTACACAATTGAACACAGGGGAACACAGGGGATCACAGGGAAATCATGGGGATCACAGTAGAGACTAGGAGAACAAAACCGGGACAATTCATGTAGGCATACATGGAGTACTTACCGTTTTTTCGTTAGGTCATAATTTTCGTAGTTCAAAGTATTGACTTTTTCTTAACAAAAAGAACTACTAACAATAGAAAGCTAATGAATCCGTAAAGACGATATGGAAGTTATTTCCTAGTTTTGTCTTAATCTTAAGATTTTAAGAAGTTTCATAAGAAAATGTATTATTTATCAGGGGCGGATCCAGGATTTTACAAAAGGGGGTGGCTAACTCTAAAAAAATATTAAAAGGATAGGTCTAGGGTTGCGGACAACTCTTTAGGTCCAGGCAATGCAAAACTCATATGATACATTCATTATTTGTAAAAATAACTCGATATCTCTGACACCTCTAGTATATTACGGACTTTCCCCCAGCCCTTGAATGTCTGTAAGATATAGAGGTTCCTTTTTTAAGCCCTGCAAAGAGGGGGGTGGCTAGCCACCCAATCCACCCCCCCCCCCCCCCCTGGATCCGCCCCTGTTTATTTATTTAGAGATTTACACATAATAGATCTATAGACGCGTTATATAGCAGCAACAACTAAGGCTCTGAGATATCTAAAAAACAGTAAGAAAAATGAGTTAAAATTGAACCGAGTTGGGTTTCCTGTGTATCATCATTCGTTAGCAGCACAAATAACACAGGAAACCCATCTTGCAACCACTCAGAACTCAGTTCTCACTTTAAAATCCCACTTGAGAATTATCTTTTGTTTTGTTTTGTTCCAATAGTGTTTTGTTCTCTGGGGACTCAGTGTGTTCGAACTTGGTTGAGTCCGCCATCTTGAAGACATGGTGAATCGAGAAACGAGAAAAAACGCTGAATAAGTCAAGAAAGAAGCTGTATGAAGCCCCGTGGATGTATGGAACAAAGGTAACTTGGATTACAGACTTTATTAAATATATGTGAGCAGCATAAAACTAAGAAAATCGAGTGAAATATTATAGTTTTAGGTTCATTGGCAGTTTGTGTATATTTCATCACTCACTCACTCAATAATCTATTTTTCATACACCCGTCTCCGTCCTTGTATTCTGTTTTACAAACGCGCAAATTTTCTGTTTCATTTTTGCATTTTACCTGTCTAGATTGTTTCTTAAAACACGTTGAAGACTAGATTTCAACGATGATTTTTCGATTTAACTATATGCGCATAATTAACACTGAAGAATGGCTTGCGCAAAGCTCAATTTTAGTTTAATCTTCAATTCCATTTCATTGGCAATTAACTAAGTCTCTGATAGCCGTACAATTCATGTTTTTAGATATTAAGCTTTCAATTTTTGCCATAAGAAAATTAAAAAATATATACATTAATGATAGCGCATCATGCGCGCCCACCTTCATTTGCATAGCGCAGTAGTAAAAAGCATTAACAAAACATTTCTCCGACCTTCGAATCATTCGGCACGTTCTTTCATTCATTTTATGTCTAAACCAATTGCACCTTCTGATATTTTTATTTTTACAGAAAAAGGCAAGATTACAAAGCTTACCCAAAAAGACAAGAACGCGGACCATAATCAAGAACGGACTTATAAAAAGTCAAGGAGTAAGAACGGAAAACAAGGTTAATCAACCATTTTTTGATTCCTTTGTGTTTTCGAATGTACTTTATATTTCAAAATAAATGATTTTAAAAATATTTTTTGTCTGATTTATTCCTTGTTATACCCTTTTTCAAAATCGCATTTTTTTCCCGCCAAAAAACTTAGAAATTTTTCGAGCTCTTCACTCCTAGATTTTTATTGGCCTCTTTTCAAGCTCGCAAGTTTTCCCGCCAAAAAACTTAGAATATTTTCTGAATACCACTTGGCACTCTTAGCCACGCCTAGGACTCTTACACCTCATGGTCACTTTACCACTTATCAATATTCCTCTAGTGCCTCATGCATATCTTAGCACCTTTACCCACCCATCTAATCCCCTTCTTTTGTTCTGTCAATCACCCCATTGTTTCGGTCAGACAATAAACAAGACATTAATTATTCATAAGAATTTTTATTAGGTCATTAATATGCCAACTATTACAAGCACTATGATTTAAGGAACTTTAATACCTTAACCCTCAACAAACACATCGACAGTCTACAGCACAGATCGCCGGACTACAGAGCCAAAGGTAAGTTGAAGGTTCAGGTTCAAATCCAGGTAAGGTCAAGATTCTCTGATGAAAAATTGGACAAGCAAAAAGACAGCCACCCACAAGCCAGGATCAAGGTAAGTCAGGTAACCATAGACAAGGTAAGGAAGATTGGCTCACAAATTGGCAAAGAAACTCAGAAATTGGCTTTAAGAAAAATCGAATTGGCATTAAAAAATAAAAAAAATTCAAATTGGCAAGTAAAAAAAAGAAAAAAAATTAAAAAATGTGAAAAAAAAAGGAAAAAAGCCCTAAAATTTTGAAAAAATGTATACTAAGTCTTTTTGTAAATTTTTTTGCCCCTAGGGTAATTAGACGAAGGTCCCGGAGATCAAAAGTTCAAACCTACCCTCCCCTTAAGAAAAAGTGCCCCCCAACAAAGTGTTGAGGGGTACCCTTAAGGGTTTTGAATAGGATGAACTAAAGACCTCCAGGACAGTCCTTTTGATTGGGTTCTAAAGACATAGGTTTTGCTTGAGTAAAAGGACTAGTACAAAATACTGAAACAAGGCATAAAACTAGTGTTGTCCTTCAAAATAATGATCGAAAAAGTTGCCAAACTAGTATGCCGTTTACTTGTTTGGTAACTACCTTCAACACTATCAATATTAGAAATTGATTGCGTAATTGTGTAGGAATTTAATTCTGGACAGTTTTCATGATGGACAACACCAGTTGTATGCCTTATTTAACAGCATCAGATAGGACTGGTTAAGACACTGAACTTTCCATGTACTGTATTGTATCCAATTGGAATTGTTAGAAATAAAAGTGGCTTCAATCAATCAACTTTGGATTCTAAGGAATCATTTTGGTACATGAAAAGTTCAATGTCTTAACTTCATAATCCATAATGGTACTAGCAGATCAGAAGCAGAGCAATTTATGTAGGAGTATGATAAACCATGGCACATGACAAAGCCCTGGTATGGCCCAGGTGAGAGTAATGAAAGCTGATAAATAATTCGTTCAAGAAGGGCATGTATGTACCAAGAATTATCACAATCCTACAGGAACTGTTCTACATTACAGCAAGAATGACAAATGGTAATATCTAATCCAATCACTTTGCTGAATTGAAATAGGAATTTAGAGAACATATAGAATTCCATTGATCTTGTGTTGATCACACAGGGAGTGATTGCTCAATCTCCCAAGCCAGAGGCTCATAATTATGTGTTTAAGATACCATATTCAAGATACCAGTCCGAGCTGGAATCAAAGCCAATCCAATGAATATTATAAGTTAAATCAAAGCCAGTTAGATGGCTGAGAGATGAAAGTACCCAGTTGCCAATAATAAGCCTTTTTTTGCAGCATTTTAGAATACCATTTATCACACTTGTGTACTTTTACTCAAGCAATACCTATGTCAGACTATGATATGAACACACCAAGCCCCATGGAGTAGCATTACCAAAATGAATTAAAATCTAAATGAGATTTTAATTTGCACAAAGTGAATTAAATCACAACCAAATTAAATGTAATTTTGATGGGTATGTCAGATAAAGAAACTATGCACTAAGGTACCACATCAATCCTGATAAACCAAAATATGTACAGTAAAGTACCAAAAAAGTACCATTTATCAAAATGGACAGATGTTCAATTTGGTCTTGACAATTTCCAATTTAGAAATTTAGAAAAGAGTCAAAGTTGGTATAAATGAGGCTGATCCAAAAGAAAAGACACAGGATATTGTATAGGATTAATGTAGTAGAGCCAAAACATACATTCAAAGATGTAAACAGAATTATGTGCACAGACTCCTATCTGACCATTGGTGTGTTCAATCATAGTCACTAATGTTAAAATTTCACCACTTTAAGAGCACATGAAATAGTTTCTGGAGAAATATTTCACGTCAAATAATGCACAAACATGGAAAGCTTTTGCAACAGATAGACCTACATGTAGCAGTCTGTTCTAATAGTACAAATATTGTCCAAAGAATAATCAAATACTGGTACTTTTTGATTTCCAAGTTATGAAACAATTAAACACCAGACCAGAGTGTATCCATAAAATAAGTTTCAGGAATAAGTTGTATCCTTTTTACAAGTTTGGCTTTTTCGTACCAAGAATGACTCTTTTTCAACGAGGGCCACAGGTTTGATAGCCACTGGCTATTTAGTGCTACCCTCATAAAAACAAGGAGTGTTTTTTTTTTGCCAATGTTTTGATAACCAAAACCAGTATGCTGTTACTTAGAAATCAAAGTATCTGTTGCAATGCTTTCATGCTTGTGCACATCAAAAGTTACCATATTTGACAAGCATGCAGAATTTGTAATCACAAATACAAGTTGTTTTTTTAATTTAATATTATGAAAGAAACAAATGTGCCAAATATAAAACAAATGGCAATTCATGAATCCGACATGTTTCAATATACCTGCATTCATTGCCAAATATGGTTATCAATTAGAGTAAGGAAAATACTTTCCAAAATTCTTGGGGCGCAATAATTTTTAAGAGAACAAAATGACCAAAAAAGATGCTTCTCAAGCTTCTCCATTCTTGACTACAATCAACCATGCTATCCCCTGCACCCCAAGAATCACAGCCTCAAAAGTTTTCATGAAATTTAGGACCAGCATCTTCCAGCTAATATCCTCAGTGATTAAGAAATTTATTGATTGAAATTTTTGAACCAAATTCAATGCCAAAGAGCCAAGATTTAGATGAGCCAATTGTGTACCACATTTAATGGAAGTATGAGAACCAAATGGAAGAGGATGATAAGTGGAAAAATAACCAGTGAACTGAATGTTGATAAACCATGCACTTTGACTTACTGTGAAGTTGGATGGAAACCAGGAAGCAGCGAGAAGATCACCATGGCAACATTATAACAACATATACATAGTAATCAAATGATTCATACAGTAGAATCCTAATAACTTAAACTCCCAAAACATTTTGATAGCAATTTTAGGTAGAGATGAAATCAGAGTCAGATGTAACTTCGAAATTAACCAAAATAAACTTTACTTTTACATGTAAGTCATAAGCAGTCTCAGTTATCAAGATTCCTCTGTATCATCCAATGAAAGTATCAATGAAAATAATGATCAATGTGCTGTAGACTCTCACTAAATATGATTAGAAACCGTGCCAAAACTGCTGTTGCAACAGGGAAGTAAGTCAATGCCAAACAACCAAAAAATGTTATACCGTATTTCCTCACATATAAGGCGCATAAAATGTTATGCCGTATTTCCTCACATATGAGACGCATAAAATGTTATACCGTATTTCCTCACATATAAGGCGCATCTCATGTATAAGGCACACCCCCAACTCAAGCCTAATATTTTTTGACACTCTCATCAAAAAAATTTGCTTATAGGCACACTATGATTCTAATTTGAGAATGAGGTTTTGCTGAACTATTGATATTCTATTTTCACAATAAAATAAACATATTTGAAGCGACATTGTAGCTCACAAGCGTAAACTATCCTAATCAGACCTCAAAGGAATGGTCGACATCTCGATTCATAGCTCAAGTTCCAAGCAAAAACATTGGTTTTGGCTTTAGAAAGGATCATTTTTGTTTGGATAAGTGTTAAAATAAAATTTCTTTCCAATAATATGGTATATTATTTGTAAAATGAGCTGATAACGGCTAGAATTGCAGTGATCTAAACCTTCAACATGACATAACCCAAGTGCTTTAGTTTTCGTCTTTTTCTTCTCCTGAATTAGGCTTTCATGGAATTGATTTCATTGTATTACAAAATAAAGTGAACTTATGATGTGTAGTTTACTAAAAAAAACAGTTTAAAGTCACCTGTGAATGTTTTTTATAAAAATCTCCTATAGGCTTTTTTTACCGTGTCCTTCGTTATGTCTCAGTGAATTTGAGACACTGAACTTTTGTCAACTCTTTTCAATCAGAAAGTTCAGCTTGTAATTCTTTCCCACAGTAAGAAGACGTGATTCAAAGTACTTTCAAACTATGATTGGCTTAGGTTTGACGTTCAATCAAACTAATAGGCAATAACATATGGAAATCTACAACAAAATGGCTATGCCCCGGGTTTTTATACTTGATAAAACACTCCTGCTCATTTTTTAAATACTGCTTAAAAGTCTACTTGAAAGTCATCTAATTTTTTATTTTCGCTTGACTACTGAGTAAATGTTTGGAGATTTTAAAAAGGACTTACTTTAACTTTGGTGTTCTTTGTTTTGTTTTAGTGGTGATTAAAAAGTATTGCAAAAAATATTTTTTAGAAAACTCTCGGCTATAAAACGATTTCACAGCACTTAACGATTCTGAAAGGTCAAAAAAGGCATGCCTTGTACGTGAGGAAATACGGTAATTCTGTTGATGGTTCAAAATACTTAGCCTAATCATAAAAAGTGAAAGTGTACTGCAACAATGGCAAAGATAAATCACATACAAAATGAAAATCAATTTGCAAAAAAGCTTTTTTCATATTTATGTACAAGTGGTTTATAATTGTTGATTGCAAAATTTGGTGCTGTGTCATCCACAAAACATAAATTTCTACTTTTACAGCGAACCGAGATGATTTTGTTTAATTTTGAAATGTCAGTAGATTTCATTTTAGTGCACAAAACACAGAAAAAAACTTTTTTGGCAAGGATAAATGTCAATCAAATCAAGTAGTAAAATATCAAAACAAAATGTCAATCAATCAATAAAATGGGAAGAAAAATATATCAATGTTAGTCAAATGCATAAATTGAACAATAATAATGCCATGAAGCCATGTAGAGCCGAACCAGCCAGTACTTGTGTCCAGTGGAATGTGCATAATTTACCAACATTCAGTCAATAAATATACCAAACAAGTCAAGTCAATAAAGGTTGTGGTCACTTTTCAATAATAAAAAGATGCCACACCCTTTACAATATACTGCTTAAAGTGGTGAAAATGATCTACATACAATGAGTTATTCTACTAACAATAATTCTCCACAACAGACAAAGTGAATATCTGTGAATATTTACCCAAAGAACAAGTCAGAGCAAGTATCATCTAATATTCACTGAGCCCAAGGAGAATTATTACTTTAGTAGAATTACGCAGGTGAAAAACAAAGAAACTAAAATCACAGTAACTTTGTATTCACCTGGGTGATTTTACTAACAATTAACTCTACCACATAAACATTATATCTAAGAGCTTCTTCTTCTGGTCTTCTCAGGAGTCTTGGTGGTCTTGATGCTGATCTGAATAAGAAAAGATAGCACCAATGTCAGTAAAATGGTTTTGAAGACACACAAGTACACAAAGTACTAGGGGTACCCCCCAGAGGAAACTTGTCAACCACACCCTAATTTGGCACCAAAATGTATGAGCAGCATTAAATCCTAGGGGGCTAAAAATTTTGCACCTACCATCCAAAATAATTATGGTAAGGGAGGTTTTATCATGATGTAGTTCCAGTTGCACAAGCCGCAAGAAAAAAAGCTGGCCATCAAAGTGGGCCAAGAGTAGGCTGCAAAACATAGCCATTTTGTACTTGTAAAGTTTGAAGTTTTTGCCCGAAAACATAAGCTAAAAATTGTGTGAGACTGAATCTTTGTTTATGGAGGAGCAAAAACTGGGCTTAGTTCATGTACGAAAGAAGAGAAATCAGGACTATCCAAAACTCAAGAAAAATTATTTTTCATTTTCATTGCCGAGAAATTTTACGAAGGCCTTTGCAGTTGGAGCTTTGCTGAAAAGAGACCAAAACTCCAAGATAACATAATTTGGCAGCAAACTATCCCTTCGTTTCCAAAGGAAACAATTCATGCAAGGTATTTTCATTGATCTTATCTTAGATTTTCAGTTTAATGAATACCAAAAATGCGTCAGACTCTCAAGGGCCATGTGAGAAGATGCACCATATTTGTTTTGCTTTGGTTTTCAACTACACTTTTGACTGAAAAACTTTGACTGTATCTTCTATTTGTTGATTTTACTCATTCAGACACAGCGATCATGTTTGTTTCCATGTAAAGAAAAAGTTAAATGTTTGAGGCATTGTTTCAGTGTTTTTCTTTGTTGTTTTATCAAAAAAAGACTCAATTCCCATAGCTTTCTAATAAATTTTGATGGCCAGCAAAGAGCTCGTGCAAGGTTGGACCTCAAAAAAAGATTCCATAAAACCTCCCATAGCGGATAACTGCATTTTGAAAAATTCTTTACAGTAATTACAGGGGGAGGGGAGGGGAGGGTCAGAAAGACAAGTTCTGTTAAAATGAAAAAAAATTATTTGGTTTCGAATCACATAAAACTTAAACGTTGAATAGAGGATAAATAAAACAACTCTTTGGTTCTTTTCTGTTGTTTTGAGTGATACAGGAGAGTCTGTGAAGCTTTTTCTTTTTGCCAAGTTTAGCACGTGCAACAACCGAGACGAGAGCTTGAAAGAAAATGCGATTTACTCGATAAAAAAACTAACAAAATGCCAAATTTCGCTCCACAGTGAAAGAGAAACTCTTTATCTTTATATTTCGACAGCTTAGTGTAGTTATGGAGCATTTCTTACCGTTTAAATGGTGATTTTTTGACCACAACTTCTGCTCTCGCCTTCGAAGTCTTCTCAGGCCAGTAATGACCGTGAAGCCTGATGGGAGCACGTGAGACTGTTACTCAGGAAACCCAACAAGTGGAATTTTCAGTCACAAATGATAATCTGAAAGAGATAGAAATAAAGAAAAGAAAGAAAACAACCAGTTCATTTTCTAACGTGCGAAAATTTATTATCCGGCGTGTTACGAGGGATTTTTTGAAAAGCCAAGGGGAAGAGATCCATCACTAAAGAGAAAAGAGAGCTACAGACGAAACTTAATCAAGTTGTCTTCTCGTGGTCCTTTTAAGAAGTGCCTATCAACCCTGACGGTTTAGTTTGAAAATCACTTCTACATGTAGGGTATGATACCATGGCACAGTTTTACAGGACATGGACATCTCATTTCAGAGATATAAAGGTTTAAAATTTAAAAATGCAAATGTTTGATTCAACAATAAGATCGGGCGGCTTTGTTGCGTGAGTCATTATTTAAAAAAAGAGGTATCTAATTCAATAATATCTTCCGATTCACAAAGAGAGGCCGTGTCTCCTTTTCCTCCATGTGGTCCCTCAATAAAAGCTGTGGGCCGTTGCCATGGTAACTGCTGCTCTTTTCATAGATTATTAGAAGAATATTGTGAGTGAAAATTAATGTGCTTTTTCTTTCTTTCTCTTTCTCAAAGTGCTGAGGATTTGATTAAAAATGAGGCATTTTATCACGTAATTGAAATGAGAAGAAAGAAGATGTTCGACCTGACGCTTTGAATATATGCTAGAGGCATTTTCAATTAACATTATTATCATTACTGGGTTGCCATGGTGGCAAACCAGTCTTAAAATGAGGACTGTTTTTCGGGCATCAGGTAGACCATAATGTCTATTGTGACGTCACACGTCATGATTGGTCGAGAACTTGTAACCATAGCAATAGTCTGTCCAATGAAGTGGCTCAAGTAGATCTAGAAACCGAATACGCGTAATTGACGAGTCAGTAACAACGCAACACTAATGTCTTACTAGAACCTAAAATGTTTTTAATAAAGGGGACTTTGAACCCAAAAGAAACACTTTGGTAAGAAATAATAGAGTATATAGGATTGGCGAGTGGGCCAGCTCTTGCAAAGGCCACCCAGTGAACGCTCCAAGAGCGAGTGGCGTCAATAACGGTGAGGGTGCTCGCCTCTAATCAATGCGACCTTGAAAATTTTGGAAATCGAGACCCTCGGAAATACGATTTCTAGTGATTTGAGGGGCATTCACAATATATTTAAAAAGTTCGGGCCATTACCTTTGACCTGTGCTTGCTCGATATTTTTTTCGCACAGAACAGCGTGCTCGATATATTTTTTTTAGGTTTAAGAGCTTGCGCGATATTTTTTTGGGGTTTTACGCAACCCCCCCCCCCCCTCCCCCCATCAGCTATCTAATGCTCCATCCCTTATAGTATTTTAACCCCTTTACTCAGTCAGCTACCCTTGATTTATTCTCTAAAGCATTATGATAGAAAAGTACCTTATAACCTTAGCTACACATTCGCTATATTTGTATATATATTTTTTCTCGTATATTCGCCACTAGAATATTGAACTCAAGAATGTATTCATTTGATTATCCAATCATAGCTTAGCGATTATACCATAGATAACTTAGATTGACACCTGTCAAATGATTATTATGTAATCAGTTAGAGTTCGAGAAAGACAGTCAGAGTTAGGGATAACCAATAAAGATTCTGAGTCATTCTAACATCCTTTTAAAACACTTTTTCTAAAAGGTCAGTAATTGGCAAATATTTGCAGGGATGAGTTATATTTTCTTTATTTTCGAGCAAAAGCTGTTATAAATTGAGCCGAAAACCTGGAGCTAGGAAAAATTGAGCTACAAACAAAATGTTCGCTGATTGGCTAATTCCTTTAGCCTGAGAGAAGCGAGATAACCGAGATCACCAGGAATGAAGT
Source organism: Anthopleura sola (assembly GCA_023349425.1). Classification (NCBI taxonomy): domain Eukaryota; kingdom Metazoa; phylum Cnidaria; class Anthozoa; order Actiniaria; family Actiniidae; genus Anthopleura; species Anthopleura sola. The sequence continues at coordinate 15,926,827 of JALHLI010000001.1, forward strand.
ATTATGAAAACAGACAAACATTTATTGCTATTTTCATAAACATGCGAACCCAGTAGTTGCAAGTTTCCTGTTGGAATTTGGTTTTTCACTGCCGCCAGTCAAAAATATAAAAGATACCGACTGATTAGTTTTGATTGGCGGAGGCCAAAAACCAAATTTCAGCGTGCAGCTCGCAGCTACCGAGTTCGCATGTTTATGAAAATAGCAGTAATCACATTATGGAAATGAAAAGAACAAAAGCGTCTGAGCTGTTCTAGACGTACACGCAATATTAAATATCTGCTATAGAGGCACGTTCAGTTGTTATTGTTATTATATGCTCAATTAAACATTAGAAACCACTTATTACTAAACGTGTTTTTGTGATTTGAAAAGTTCGAAAATTTATCGAAAAATGATCTTTATTATAATTTCAAAATCTTTAAAGAGTTTGAAATGAAGGGATAAACGCGATTTTATAATTACAGTAAGCGCGGAAAAACAATTTTTTGAGAGTGAACCAAAGTTTAGAAAATACAACCAATCAAAAAGCAGGAAAGCCGTTGTGTGTGTGTGTGTGTGTGTGTGTGTGTGTGTGTGTGTGTGTGTGTGTGTGTGTATTATGGATTTAGATAGATCAAAGACAAGACATAACTTTTGCTGTTACTCGGAGTTTCACGCTTACGCGATCTTCAGACAGTCTTTAATCGACTTCAGACAGTCTTTAATCGACTGATTAAAGACTGTCTGAAGATCGCGTAAGCGTGAAACTCCGAGTAACAGTAAAAGTTATGTCTTGTCTTTGATCTATCTACAATCCATAATCTATAACGCTCTACATGTCAATGTATTGAGCACTTTACCGTCAGAATAGACACATCCAGATATATATATATATCTTTACTCCTACCTATATATATATATATATATATATATACCTATATATACATATACACCGAATCCCTAAAACTTTGACATTTTTGCGATATATATACATATATGTTTGAGTGCTATTTTTGTTGAAAAATAAAAAGTAAACAAGAAGAAAATCAACTGCAAACATGTTAAAAAGCCTCATTAGGTATTCTAGAACAACTTGGTAACACATGTTTGTTGAAAAACGACTGAAATCGCTGTTTTTCATATATATGTATATATATCGCAAAAGTGTCAAAGTTTTAGGGATTCGGTGTATATATATATAGGTATATATAAATATATATATATGTTATACAATGGTTTGTCGTGGCATACCGTGGATACCTCACTCGGCACTTGAATTTCCTTTGTATCGTGTGTATACTAGAAACTACAAGCGACACGTGGAATATTCAACGGTATGTCACGGTATGTTTTAATTTCAAAGAAAAATAGATTACGTCTTCAAAAGAACGTTGATATTTTGAATGAAAACTAGCTACACGTCCAGTGATAGTGGTTCAGTTGAGCTCATGAAGATTGATGAAACTTATTTCACCGTATTTTTTTCCCAAAAAATGATATCAACATTTAGATAGCTTGTTTGTTCGAAAACCAATTTCATTCTTAGCCAGTTTTAATTACCCTTATGGCTGAAAAATTAACATCTAGAAAGCTTGGTTGTTCAAAAACCAATACCGTAGGGTATTTTCTAAAAAAAGATAAGGCTTTCATAATCACGCCTTTTCTTTGTGAAATAAAATGGGGCGATCTGCGCATGCATGGAGTTTGCACAGACATCGATTGAGTACATAAAAGAGGCGCATAACCAGATGTAGAGCACACTTTCAGTAACTGGAAGAAGACAAGGAGAACAAGATTCACTGACTCACTGAATACAAGGTATGTAGCGCTCTTTCATTTTTTTATTGAAAGAGGAGAGATATCTCAGTCCAAAGATGAGCGTTAATGTACGAAACAACGGGTAAACGTGAAACTAAAGAAACAAACTAGTAAGATAACGTTCAGGGACCGCTCCCGAATGATGGGGCTCACCAACGTTTACCGTTGACTTCATTGGTCTTCTGACTACATGAATTTTAGTTGGCTATATGTATTTCTATTCTTAAAATCGTTGTCAATCCACACTGCGTTTCGAACTCCGACGTAGAAAAAAACTCTGATTAAAAAGCGAGAAATTATTTTCGCAAGAAAAGAAACGCACTAGCTAAACTGCCCTTTTAGAGGTAAAATGCTGTTTATTGAATCAAAAAAATTACCAATCTGACTAATTTTTGGCAGAAAGGGTAGAAAATAGTAGTAGAAAAAAAATCATGTTGTGATCCGAATAGATTTTTGCGTTTTTTTCTCAGTCTAAAAAACAGCGTACACACTATCCATGTTGCTGTGTTTACAAGGAAACACTTCATGTGGTTATTTAATCACACACAGTAGCGATACAAGACATACTATACTAAATGAAGGTTTAGACTGTTGACACAGACTGTTTAAAGATTTTTTGGAATCCATGCAGATCTTGCCCACGAAAGGTGAAAACAAAAGTAGTGCCGCGTGTTTGTTTGGCCATGAATGTTTCATGAGTAATAATTTATAAAATAGATAAAATACTACGCGAGTTCTGATCGGAATGAGGTTGCACTTCAGACAACGTTTATTATTCATTCATTCATTCATTCATTCATTCATTCATTCATTCATTCATTCATTCATTCATTCATTCATTCATTCATTCATTCATTCATTCATTCATTCATTCATTCATATTCATCCATCCATCCATCCCTCCATTCCTTCATTCATTCATTCATTCATTCATTCATTCATTCATTCATACATTCATCCATTCATTCATTCATTCATTCATTCATTCGGGGGGAATGGATGGGGGGGGGGGGGGGGGGGCTCAAAGCTTATTTGAGTTGCGAGGTTAATGATAAGCTTGTTATAATATACTGGGGGGGGGTGGGGATGGGGGTGGGGATGGGGGGTCACTAAAGTTTTACTATGTTTCAAGGGGGATCAAATGAATTTTGCTGCTTTTAACTAAACCCCCCCCCCCCCCCCCCCCCCAGGGGATAAAAAATGACCGGTCCCTGACATCTTCATCATGATCACACACTGAGTACATCATCTACACAAATGCAGGTATTGATTCCTCTCAGCCTGTATCATTATGCTTTTACTTGTCATCCGTTTCGTGTATATTTTCTTTTTACCTGTTTGTATCTATCTCAACTATAACAATCATTTATTCACTATCATTTGAAGCGGCAAGGTTCCTACTACCGTGACAAAAACACCAGCAGGGCGGGACTACCTGAAGCCAGTTTTCGGTATTATTGGGATGTTAGTATCTGCATTATAACATCCACAATTATGTCATTATTCATTTTAGATCTGTACCTCGTGAATATGACAATGTTGTTCTATGTACTTGTGTTGTGCCTCACCTCGTGGTCTGTAGGCGCAAGAAGAAGTGATTATGTTAGTTCTATTACACCCTCTACACACACTGACTGGGGCTCCTGGGGTGAGGAAGACTGGTGCTCAGAAGGTAACTACGCCTACGGCTTTCGTCTCAAGGTTGAACGGAAGCTGGGTGCTACTGGAGATAATACAGCACTCAATGCAATCGAGCTGCTCTGCAGGTTAGCTTTATTGAAGAATTATAAAATAACTGTTATGAATCTCGCTTTCTGATTGGTTGATGGCGCCAAAATAACGGCTGTTCGAATTTTATTTGATGAAAGAAATAAAAAACTTACTTGCTGAGTGTGTGATGTGCTGTATCTGACGATATCAAACTGAGCCCTGTGCGCATTATTTAATTGTATTATTGAAGATTTGCTGAGTCAGAGGTCGAAAATATCTTAAACATGACCAGAAAAACCAATGCCATGGATTTTTCACAACAATTTCTATCAATTATCGATCGTTGTTGTCGTGGGTTCCATGCATGCCTGGACCCACCGTCACATGTAAAATAAACTCCTAAATTGCACTTTAAATTCACTTTCGATTTCAATTTTTAAAAGCTTAACTGACACGAGACTGAACATTAACTCAGTCGAGTTAGAAAATAAAAAATCTGAAAAAAGAGTTACGTTCAATCTAAAGGGACGGTAGTGCTTGCAGTGGTGAACATATCAAATCAGCTCTTGATGTGAAAAAGTTATGAGAATATGATAAAAGTTTGCACCAAAACAAATTAAAAGGAGTCTATTTATTTCAGTGAGGCAGCTCTTTCTACCAACAGTAGACTTGCTTGAGTTATGATAATTACTTCACCGCTAATATTGACGTCTATTTTTCAGAAACTACTGTGGGGCACATTCCGATGTTAAGATCACATCCCTAAAGGCAAAGTGGGGAGACTGGACAACTTCAAAGGATTGCAAAGCTGATTATCTTATGATCGGCGCTGAGGCCAGATCTGAGCCATTACAAAATGAAAAAGGAAAATCACACGATGACACAGCAGGTAAGAGGTTCAAAGTGTGCTCTACTTTCAAATATATCACATAAGCAAAATTTGAAGAAAGGAAGGAAGGAAGAAACTTTTTGTAAACATTTGCAGCTCATCAGAAACCTAATCAATAGACCCACCATACATGACACTGAATGCTGATAGACCCACCATACATGATAATGAATGCTGATAGACCCACCATACATGATAATGAATGCTGATAGACCCACCATACATAATACTGAATGCTGATAGACCCACCATACATAATACTGAATGCTGATAGACCCACCATACATGATACTGTATGCTGATAGACCCACCATACATGATACTGTATGCTGATAGACCCACCATACATAATACTCAATGCCGATAGACCCACCATACATAATACTGTATGCTGATAGACCCACCATACATAATACTGAATGCTGATAGACCCACCATACATGATACTCAATGCTGATAGACCCACCATACATGATACTAAATACTGATAGACCCACCATACATGATACTGAATGCTGATAGACCCACCATACATGATACTGAATGCTTATAGACCCACCATACATAATACTGAATGCTGATAGACCCACCATACATGATACTGTATGCTGATAGACCCACCATACATGATACTGTATGCTGATAGACCCACCATACATGACACTGAATGCTGATAGACCCACCATACATAATACTGAATGCTGATAGACCCACCATACATAATACTGAATGCTGATAGACCCACCATACATGACACTGAATGCTGATAGACCCACCATACATAATACTGAATGCTGATAGACCCACCATACATAATACTGAATGCTGATAGACCCACCATACATAATACTGAATGCTGATAGACCCACCATACATAATACTGAATGCTGATAGACCCACCATACATAATACTGAATGCTGATAGACCCACCATACATGATACTCAATGCTGATAGACCCACCATACATAATACTGAATGCTGATAGACCCACCATACATAATACTGAATGCTGATAGACCCACCATACATGATACTGAATGCTGATAGACCCACCATACATGATACTGAATGCTGATAGACCCACCATACATCATGCTGAATGCTGATAGACCCACCATACATGATACTGAATGCTGATAGACCCACCATACATGATACTGAATGCTGATAGACCCACCATACATCATGCTGAATGCTGATAGACCCACCATACATAATACTGAATGCTGATAGACCCACCATACATAATACTGAATGCTGATAGACCCACCATACATGATACTGAATGCTGATAGACCCACCATACATGATACTCAATGCTGATAGACCCACCATACATGATACTGAATGCTGATAGACCCACCATACATAATACTGTATGCTGATAGATCCACCATACATGATACTGAATGCTGATAGACCCACCATACATGATACTGAATGCTGATAGACCCACCATACATAATACTGTATGCTGATAGATCCACCATACATAATACTGAATGCTGATAGACCCACCATACATGATACTGAATGCTGATAGACCCACCATACATGATACTCAATGCTGATAGACCCACCATACATAATACTGAATGCTGATAGACCCACCATACATCATGCTGAATGCTGATAGACCCACCATACATGATACTGAATGCTGATAGACCCACCATACATGATACTGTATGCTGATAGACCCACCATACATGATACTGAATGCTGATAGACCCACCATACATAATACTGTATGCTGATAGACCCACCATACATGATACTCAATGCTGATAGACCCACCATACATGATACTGAATGCTGATAGACCCACCATACATGATACTGAATGCTGATAGACCCACCATACATGATACTGAATGCTGATAGACCCACCATACATGATACTCAATGCTGATAGACCCACCATACATGATACTGAATGCTGATAGACCCACCATACATGATACTGAATGCTGATAGACCCACCATACATGACACTGAATGCTGATAGATCCACCATACATGATACTGAATGCTGATAGACCCACCATACATAATACTGAATGCTGATAGACCCACCATACATGATACTGAATGCTGATAGACCCACCATACATGATACTGTATGCTGATAGACCCACCATACATGATACTGAATGCTGATAGACCCACCATACATGATACTGAATGCTGATAGACCCACCATACATGATACTGAATACTTTGGTTTTTAACCATAATAATATCTGATTACAAGTAGGTTACGGAAGTGAGTGCGATATGATTTCACTATCAAAATGTCTTAATAGAATAAATTTGGCAAAGAGTAGCATAACACATATATACAATTAATCAGTCTTCTTTTTCTTCTTCTTCTTCTTCTTCTTCATTGGTACTTAAAACCAAATTTCAAATTGATGAGATGGTTTGACTTTTTACAGCAAATAACTACAATTTCCTCTGCCAAAATGCCCTAAACCCCGCACAAACTCAACTCTTGGAAGGTGATGGAATGTCCTGGGGTTCTTGGACTGCCCGTAAAGACTGCCCCGCTGGCTCGTACATATGTGGTATAAAAACCGAAGTGCAGCCATTCATTGGAAGTGATAAAGATAATACGGCTCTCAATAAAGCCACATTCTACTGTTGCGAATTGAAATCAATGCATTGGTTTGTAAAACAGACTTTCGTTTTTTTATTATCATTCTTATCAAAGTGTGGCGATGGTCGTGGGTCGGTAACGAGAGAGTAGATTCCCCGCTAACATTGTGAAAATGATTCACGGGAAGGACTTGCCGTGTCCTAGACTCTGATTGGATGAGCAGCAATCACACGCGCTGTGTTTTGTTCAGCCAATGCCGTGCTTTGATGTTTCACAGTCATGATGGTGGTGGTGACAATGTGTAGATTGTCTTTAAATCTGCTGATAAGTCTGCCCACTAGTTGTAAACTTGACTATGCTTTATTATTTAATTTTTTGCAGCTGAAAGAAAAGCTTCGAATAAGAAGATGAAGTTTTTCCCAGAGCACAGGACAAACAAACCAAACATATGGGACGTAAAGATGTTAAAGCCGGTATTAAAAAGATAACTGACAAACTAAGTCAAAGGTACCGGGATAAGAATAAATGAAAACATGACGTAAATTCAAGGGAAAGTAAAACATAAGCTAAAGAAAAATTCTCAATTGTTGTCCAAAAGAATAAAAGCATTAGAAATGAAGTTGACTCTTCTTAACTTCTTATTAACTTCAGTTAAAAATTCCCAGCTATACATTTCCTTTGAATCGAAACTGATTTTTATTTTTTTTTTCAGTTTAGCTTGGGTATTCTTTTGTCCTATTTCAGACCACGTGTCATTCCACGGTTGCAACTGATGAGAAGACACATGAGAGAATGGCACGTGGTCTGAAAAGGGACAACAAACCACCCAAGCTAAAAGGGCCTATTCTGATCACTTGGACTTGTTAAGCTGGGGCGGGTTACATGGGTCGGTAAAAATCACACACGAATGAGAAGACAACGCGTATAATTTTCGTCTGTCGCTCTGCTTTCTCCTACCCAGACTGTTTTCTGTCTTTTCTCCCCCTTTCCGAGATCCCCTCCCCTTTCAAAACATCTCTTTAAAATCGTTGTATGGTCGTAATGAAGCGTGGAATAAAAATTACTAGGAGACAGGCTTAAATCGTATATCGTGTCGTCATTGATATGCACGATGTCGTGTAAGAAAAGTAAGTGGGGTTTTTTTTTTCAAAATTGATAGAGGAATGTTCCTTCGAATAGCGTGAAAACCGACTCGAGACAACTTTTTGTCCTTGCCGATTTAAAGTCAGCGAAGAGTCCTAGTAAACCACAATGCAGTGCGCGCCTGTCTGATTGTTTACATACAAATATTACCTAAGATTCGCTGCAAAAGCATAACATAACGTACTACTTATCATTATATCATGATGGTTTTAAAACTTCTAGTTTGAATAACAAGACCGATGGAACTGGATTACCAAACTTCACCTACAAAACCGCCATTTTGCCTGACAGAGAAAATGGCCGATTGCATTGTTTTCGGCGCGCAGTGCATTGTAGTTGACTAGGATTCTTTAAATTTCAGTTTCTTTGCATGGTTCATCATCATTAGACCCTAGAGAAAAACGTTTGCGCATGCGTGCCTTTCAGCACGCTTTCCAAGAGTTTTAGTGAGAAAATAAATGCTTGTTTTCTCTGAGTATACAAAACATTTCGCGGGTATACTTTTGTGAGACCAAGATACTGTATTAATAAAGACAATATGAAAGAATGAGCCTTAAGTTTCAAGAACTGACTTTAAGTTTTGGCATTTTGTAAAGACTATTTTTCAGGCAAGTGTGAAAGTCATTGTACGAAGACGCTTTTGACCCCGGGGGGGGGGGGGGGGGGGGACTCGGAGGTCGAAGGGACGGGGATGCTCGCAGTCTCTTTTAGGGGTTGAAATCGAGGTTTCGGTCCCGCTTAGGGTGTTATGAACGAGAATGCCCACCAGCTGAGTTTTGTGGTCCCTTTTAGGGGTCTTAAAATAAACAGCAACAACATTTGTAAAACGATTTGTATATGACGACGTCGTCATAAACTCATACGAGCAGAAGGCGTTTGATGTTAATAAATTAAATCGAGAAACCCAGCCTTGGATACGTTTTAGCTTGGTCCCTCTTAGGGGTAGAATTTTATCCCTGCCACGCCCATAAACTGACAACACAGGTCCCTTTTAGGGTCCATTTTTAAGATTTTCGGCGAGCATCCCCAACCTCTTTCAATAGGGCGTCCCCTCCCCCCGGGCTTTTGACTATACGGACTTAGAGCATGCGCAGACGTTTTCCTGACAATAATTGCGGCAAAGCCAGAAACAAACGCTCACTTACTGTTTAGGTAAGAGTAAGATACATGCTTCTCATTTTATTAATATATTTTGTTTTGTAACTTTGTTTTTGTAACATGTTTCCCTGACCGAGTAAACCTGAAACTTTGTCCATTAGTAATAACCTTCTTCTTTCCGTATTCCTTCACTGAGAAGTGCCCTCAGCAAGGGCGGATCCAGGGGGAGGGTCCGGGGGGTCAGGACCCCCCTGTGATACGTAGGGTTGCACTGTATTTAAGTAAATTTAGTACGAATAACACATTTCGACCCCCCCCCCCCCCCCTCTCCAGGCCCGTAGTAAAAATTATATGTCGTCGCACACATCTTTGTTTTTTTTTTTTTTTTGCTTCGGCGACTCTTTTCAACGTTTGGACCCCCCCCCCCCCCCCCCCTTTAACAAATTCCTGGATCCGCCCTTGCTCAGAATATCTAAGCAGTAATCATGAGCGCGAGTAATAGAATTTCACTACGGTTACAAAAGATAGATTTACCGCAAAGCCTTGTGGGATCGAAATGCGGACAAACTTTGTAAAAAAAAGGCTTCAGCATGGAAAAGAAAATCAATATCAGTCGAAAAACCATGGTTTTTCTACGAATTCACCATTCCCCTTATTACTTCTTGATACCACTACCACTAGAATCCTCTTCAAATCATTTTTATTAGATATATTCAAATGTTTTAACTCCTTTGGAAATCGCAAGATAATGGTCTTACCTAGGCCAACGAAAGGAACTACGAACATGATTCTGTAGAAGTGGTATCAAGAGTAATAAGGGGAATCAAGAATTAGAAACAACAAGACAAGAAAACGCTGTTGCAGCATATTAGCATGTGTTTTGGGCTTGACTTGTCTGCATTTCAATCCCATGATGCATCATTGTGACGTCATCCGTGGAAAGCGCTATTATGAGTTGGATTTGAGTTGGATTTTGAGTAACGACTGCACAAATCTCTTACTGTATGAGAAGACTAAAGTAGATTAAATATGTGATTCAAGTGAGATTCCAAAAATGATCCGCGAGAAAAGATGTCGGAAGTTATTGATGTTCAAACAGATTCTCAGTCAAAACAAAAACAAAAAAGTGAAAAAAAGGTAAAATAGTATGAAATAGTGAGAGATCGTTTGCTCAGTTTTCTTTTATTTAAAAATAGTATTTATACTACTTAAAAACCACGGAAAACAAATATTAACTCACAATTGTACGTACTTGTACTGAATCTATGATACACCTTTTGTCAGATCTATCCGACTTTAGAAAAAACCTACTAATGGTCTATCACCAATCGAGCCCTGTGATTGGCTGCGCTACAAGGGTCTATTAGTGATAGACCTCTAGTAGCGAAAAGCGCCGGTTTTAAAAACCAAACAAATATATATTTAAAGCAAAATCCAAAACTTTTTGCATCCTTTTATTGGACCGATTAGTAGGTTTTTACTGAAAACAATCTCTCGCCCTCGTGGCCTACGAAGTCAATAGCCCATTCGGCCTTCGACCTCATGGGCTACTGACTCGTAGACCATTCGGACTCGAGGACTAATTGTTGATTAGGTGAACCCTAATTTAAGTGCAAACTAAGGCACAGTTCAAACTTCGAAAACTCTTATTTTTAGGGTCAGTGTTTGATGTAATAATGGATACCCCCCCCCCCCCCCTGGATCTGCCCCTGCCCCCATTTTTGATAAAACCAGAAGTTAAGAAGGCGTCAACTTCATTTCTAATGCTTTTATTCTTTTGGACAACAATTGAGAACTTTTCTTTAGCTTATGTTTTACTTTCCCTTGAATTTACGTCATGTTTTCATTTATTCTTATCCCGGTACCTTTGACTTAGTTTCTCAGTTATCCTTTTAATACCCGCTTTTTAACATCTTTACGTCCCATATGTTTGGTTTGTTTGTCCTGTGCTCTGGGAAAAAACTTCAATTTCTTATTCGAAGCTTCTCTTTCAGCTGCAAAGAATTAAACATTAAAGCATAGTCAACTTTAAATTTAAATTTAAATCGCATGACTGTGAAGCGTCACAGCACATACGTACGGCATCAGCTGAACCATCACCATACCTTGATAAGAAGAAAAGTCTATTTTGAAAACCATGGTTCGAGATCGTTTTAACGGTAATTTTAATTTTAAAAAACAAAAATATTAACCTAACCATGAAAATATATTCCTAGTCTCATCTAGGCAACATATTCTTTGAAGTGAAAACATTTTGAGCCTTAAATCATCGGCTAAATGCCACTTTTCCTTGCATTATTCTTCTCGTATACTATTTTGTTTTGTTTAGATCTCCCTCTGTTCATCCATGATTGAGCTCGAACAGACGCATGGGATTGATTCTTTTTCAGAAAAGTGATCCGCAATCTGATTGGCTAATCGTTTTACCTCAGATCACCCGGTATATCGGCAACAGTAGAAGGTGGCACCATTGAGAGCCGTATCATCTCCACTTCCCTGCGGTGGCTCCACTCGGGTTTGGATACCACATATAAAGGAGCCAGAAGGACAGTCTTTACGGGTAGTCCAAGAACCCCAGGACATTCCATCACCTTGCAAGAGTTCAGTTCGGCCGTGGTTTTTGGTATTTTGGCAGATGAAATTGTAGTTATTTGCTGTAAAAAGTCAAACCATCTCATCAATTTGAAATTTGGTTTTAAGTACCAATGAAGTTGCAAGTCCCACATTCTTTAGTTAGACTCGTGGCGTGTTAAGAAAATTCATTAAAAAAGTTAACTAGAAGATGAAGAGGAGAAGAAGAAGAAGAAGAAGAAGAAGAAGAAGAAGAAGAAGAAGAAGAAGAAGAAGAAGAAGAAGAAGAAGAAGAAGAAGAAGAAGAAGAAGAAGAAGAAGAAGAAGAAGAAGAAGAAGACTGATTAATTGTATATATGTGTTATGCCACTCTTTGCCAAATTTATTCTATATTCAAAAACGATCAAGAAAAATTCATCAAAAACCAGATGAAGAGTAATATAAGGTGGAAATAAATGAATTGAATTCCTATCTGGAGCTCAGACGCTTTGCGAGCTCTTAATTAATGGTTGTCCACGAATAATTTCATTTCCAAACTTTAACTAGTTTATATGCAAGTGAGTGGTTTTGTTTTTACTCTTTAGTCATGTTGTGACGTAGAGGGGAAATATACACAATGCATTCCATAATCTATCAGCATTCAGTATTGAGTATCACGTATGGTGGGTCTATCAGCATTCAGTATTATGTATGGTGGGTCTATCAGTATTGAGTATCACGTATGGTGGGTCTATCAGAATTCTGTACTGAGTATCATGTATGGTGGGTCTATCAGCATTCAGTATCATGTATGGTGGGTCTATCAGCATTCAGTATTGAGTATCATGTATGGTGGGTCTATCAGCATTCAGTATTGAGTCTCATGTATGGTGGGTCTATCAGCATTCAGTGTCATGTATGGTGGGTCTATCAGCATTCAGTATCATGTATGGTGGGTCTATCAGCATTCAGTATCATGTATGGTGGGTCTATCAGCATACAGTATTATGTATGGTGGGTCTATCAGCATTCAGTATCATGTATGGTGGGTCTATCAGCATTCAGTATCACGTATGGTGGGTCTATCAGCATTCAGTATTATGTATGGTGGATCTATCAGCATTCAGTATCATGTATGGTGGGTCTATCAGCATTCAGTATCATGTATGGTGGGTCTATCAGCATTCAGTATCATGTATGGTGGGTCTATCAGCATACAGTATTATGTATGGTGGGTCTATCAGCATTCAGTATCATGTATGGTGGGTCTATCAGCATTCAGTATCATGTATGGTGGGTCTATCAGCATACAGTATCATGTATGGTGGGTCTATCAGCATTCAGTATCATGTATGGTGGGTCTATCAGCATTCAGTGTCATGTATGGTGGGTCTATCAGCATTCAGTATCATGTATGGTGGGTCTATCAGCATTCAGTATCATGTATGGTGGGTCTATCAGCATTCAGTGTCATGTATGGTGGGTCTATCAGCATTCAGTGTCACGTATGGTGGGTCTATCAGCATTCAGTGTCATGTATGGTGGGTCTATCAGCATTCAGTGTCATATATGGTGGGTCTATCAGCATACAGTATTATGTATGGTGGGTCTATCAGCATTGAATATTATGTATGGTGGGTCTATCAGCATTCAGTGTCATGTATGGTGGGTCTATCAGCATACAGTATTACGTATGGTGGGTCTATCAGCATTGAATATTATGTATGGTGGGTCTATCAGCATTCAGTGTCATGTATGGTGGGTCTATCAGCATTCAGTATCATGTATGGTGGGTCTATCAGCATACAGTATTATGTATGGTGGGTCTATCAGCATTCAGTATCATGTATGGTGGGTCTATCAGCATTCAGTATCATGTATGGTGGGTCTATCAGCATACAGTATCATGTATGGTGGGTCTATCAGCATTCAGTATCATGTATGGTGGGTCTATCAGCATTCAGTATTGAGTATCATGTATGGTGGGTCTATCAGCATTCAGTATTGAGTCTCATGTATGGTGGGTCTATCAGCATTCAGTGTCATGTATGGTGGGTCTATCAGCATTCAGTATCATGTATGGTGGGTCTATCAGCATTCAGTATCATGTATGGTGGGTCTATCAGCATTCAGTATCATGTATGGTGGGTCTATCAGCATTCAGTATCATGTATGGTGGGTCTATCAGCATTCAGTATTGAGTATCATGTATGGTGGGTCTATCAGCATTCAGTATTGAGTCTCTTGTATGGTGGGTCTATCAGCATTCAGTGTCATGTATGGTGGGTCTATCAGCATTCAGTATCATGTATGGTGGGTCTATCAGCATTCAGTATCATGTATGGTGGGTCTATCAGCATTCAGTGTCATGTATGGTGGGTCTATCAGCATTCAGTGTCATGTATGGTGGGTCTATCAACATTCAGTGTCATGTATGGTGGGTCTATCAGCATTCAGTATCATGTATGGTGGGTCTATCAGCATACAGTATCATGTATGGTGGGTCTATCAGCATTCAGTATCATGTATGGTGGGTCTATCAGCATTCAGTATTGAGTATCATGTATGGTGGGTCTATCAGCATTCAGTATTGAGTCTCATGTATGGTGGGTCTATCGGCATTGAGTATTATGTATGATGGCTCTATCAAGACTGCATGGTTTATAGGTCGAGTTTCACATGTGCCGAATCTAATGCAAAAGAGTAAAACCTATTGTTTGAGTTCATTTGCATTAGATTCGGCACATGTGAAATTCAAAGTCTATAAACCGGGCCTTATAAACTTCTTACCTGCTGTATCATCGCCACTTCCTTGTTTCGGCTCAGATCTGGCCCTAACGCCGTGCAGAAGATAATGACCTGCGCAAGTCTTTATAGATGTCCAGCTTCCCCACCTTCCCCTATTTGACATGATATTATGGGACGTTCGCCAATAGGAGCCGCCAAAAAGGTCGTTAGAGTACTCACGACTACAACGATAATGATAGAAATGGTGGTGAAAAATCCCTGTGAAAAAACCTCGTGATTTCAAAAATTTACAAGCATTAGAGCATATAGGATTGTCCATGCAAAACTGGACCCAAATTTTTTCTCCTATCACTAAATATAATTAACCGTGACACAATCGAATTTGAAACGCAAGTCTTTGTGTTATTCCAATAACAATATTAATGGCAATGGCAATGGCAATGGCAATGGCAATGGCAATGGCAATGGCAATGGCAATGGCAATGGCAATGGCAATGGCAATGGCAATGGCAATGGCAATGGCAATGGCAATGGCAATGGCAATGGCAATGGCAATGGCAATGGCAATGGCAATGGCAATGGCAATGGCAATGGCAATGGCAATGGCAATGGCAATGGCAATGGCAATGGCAATGGCAATGGCAATGGCAATGGCAATGGCAATGGCAATGGCAATGGCAATGGCAATGGCAATGGCAATGGCAATGGCAATGGCAATGGCAATGGCAATGGCAATGGCAATGGCAATGGCAATGGCAATGGCAATGGCAATGGCAATGGCAATGATTGGAACGAGCTAAAGTTCTTCTGCGAAATAAGCTCTGCAGGGAAAGAAGGTCCTCATGGACACAATTACTCGATGATGAAATCAAGAACCAATGAAAACCGATGAAAACAGAACCGAAGCAAATGACGGTTCTTCATCCGGCATCGACAAAGTGTGTGGACAGGCTGGTCGACGTCGTGAAAATGTAACTGTCCAAAACCAAACACGAGAAGCAAGAAAGAAGAGGAATAAAGAAGAAAATAGAACTTTGATGGAATGCTATATAAAGAGTGAGCCCGAGAAGAGAGGCTATAGAAAGCGGTTGCTTGAACTATGGGAAGAAAGAGGAATGGACCAACGAACTGAACAAAGACTAGCGGATCGAGCTATCCTGAAAGGAAAATGGTTTACAGAATTAGAGCTAGAGGAAATACAGAGGAAGGTAACCGAAAATAGACAAATTGAAACTGAAGAACGGAGTCCTGGAACAGACCATAGCACTGCATAGGACAGAGGAGAATTGTACGACCACACACGACGATGGTACAGAAGAAAATCAGCGAGAAATAATTTTTGAAGAAATGGAAATGACAGACGAACAAAACGCAATAATATCTCGACTGTATGAAATACTACACAAAACAGATCGAGAGAGATTACCAGATCTTCGCGGAGTATTTAGGAAAAAGCTGTCGAGAATGTGCTGCGAACTATTCCTACAAATGATATTACATGTATGCCGCTGCTGCTGTGGTAACTGAAAGAGTGGGAGTGAAGCTCAAAAAGAAAAGGAAGAATGGAAAACCATCCTGGAAAAGAAAGTTACAAGGACAGATCACACAGTTGGATGAAGAGGTGTATAGATACGCTAGCCAAGAATATCCCAGAAGGCTGAATGTGGTGTGGTCTTCAGATATCTCCATACCCAGAAAAATAAAAGCAACGAACACGTTTGCCCTTCCAGTAATACAATATCACATGTGGACAGCCGACTGGCTCATCAATTCCCTAAAGCAACTCGATCGAGAAGGAAGGAAAATTGTACAAGAACATGGTGGATTACACACTAGCGAATCAACAAAAATAATGTACTTATACCTACCAGTATGGCAGGCGAAGGATTCAATGAAGTTGAAACGACATACAAAGTCACAAAGATAAAGATAGCTAATTACCTAGCAAGATCCAAGGATACAGCTAGTACGAAGATTTGAAGAAAGAAAGATTGCAAAAGGACTTAAATCTGTTCTAAAAGATGACCAAAAGTATGCCAAAGAACTGTATATCACGTGCATACATGAAGAAACGTAACGAAAACGACCTTGATGACAACCAAGCCCCAAACTGATCACAGATTTCCTTACGACAGCTGTAAATAACCACCTCAAGAAACAAGTCCAAGACCAAAAGTGGCTTGGCGCATTCACATCGCTACAGTATGAAAATAAGAATATTTCAACCGACAGTTATGCATGCAGTGTTGCAGAAATGGCAAAACATTCCAGATGTAGTGTGTAATGTGAACACTAGTATACCACTGTATACCAGAAATACAAGCTACAACAACAGGTTAATGACACTAACTGTAGAATGTGCGCACAAGCACAGGAATCAGTAAGCCACGTAATGTGTGGATGCTCAAGAATAGCTCAAAGTCTTTACAAATCACGACACGACAAAATGTTACGACCATACTATCACTATCTTCTTTATTTGTATGGTTTTAACAATGACCACTCAAGACCGTGGTATGAGCAACGTGTGCCAACAGCAGTCACAGAAAATGAAAAAGCCAAAATTATGTGGGATATGAAATTCCACCTACAAAGAGCCCCAGAAAACAACGCCGACAAAATTGACATGGCAATTAATGACAAAGAGAAAAAGCGATGGTTACTGCTAGAAGGAACAGTGTGCATGGTAGGAACGATAGCTGAAAGGAACAATCACAAACAAGAAAAGTATCGAGAGCTGCGAAATGGAATAAAACAACTTTACCCCAAGCACGAAATCACTCAAATCAACCTGGTGTTATCTCCCGCAGTGTTCGGACTTTGTGTCGGGTAGTGATCACGAGATGCCAAAACGTGCATCACGTGATCACATTTGGAACAACACGAGTAACGTTTCAAAATCGATTGTGGCAGCTTTGCAATGGTTTCATTGAAAAAACTGAAATCGAAATAATTTTGTAAATTCTGAATTAAATGATCTTAAACCAGCATAGTGTGTTGTTCTCTTGATTCTCAACATCACTACGAAATTTCAGATCGATTAAAATAAGTTTACTATTTTTTCCTCTTCTCACCTATAATATAGTCACTATATTGGGCTACCTGTGGCTTTACTGAATTCAGTGGCAACACAGGGTGGCAACACTTCTCACTTATTCTGCCAATCCCGCGTGCGCTTTCTAACTGAACACACAACAGGAGCGCGTTTTCTGTTGTTTTTTCTTCAATAAAGCTAACCTGCAGAACAGCTGGATTCCATTAAGAGCTGTGTCATCACCAGTACTCTGTTCAACCTTGAGACGAAAGGCATTAGCATACGTTCCATCTACACACCAGTCTATCTCACCCCAGGTACCCCATCTAGTGTAGGTGTAGGGTAGGATATAACCAACATAATCACTTCTTCTTGCATCTACAGACCACGAGATGAGGCACAACACAAGTACATAGAACAACATCGTCATGTTCATGAGTTATGCAGATCTGAAATGAATGAATAAAATATTGAATAGGTATAAGACCAGCAGAGCAGAAAAACTACAAGACTGCTATTTTCATATCTTTTTATCAATTAACTGATAGTAATACGCCAAAACTACAACTACGAAAATCAACTTTTAAATTCCAATTGGAATGCAGTGGAGGAAGAACCACTCGGTGGATTCCACTGTTAATTCTCATTTATTTATTTTATTAATTTATTTATTTATTTACGTCAAAGCGTTTCATTTCTTTCACTGTTCTTAATTCTCAACTTGTGACAAAATCCTGTCGAAAAGCCCGTTTACACTAGCAACTTTGTCGCGCGACTTGAGCGGCGATTTTATGGCGATTTCACGGCGATAGATCGCAGCTATGTCGCCGCCAATTCAAACATGATCGAAATTTAGTGCAACTCGCTGCGATTTGGGTCGCGATAAAATCGCCATTGCAATCGCCGCTCAAGTCGCGCGATAAATTTTCTAGTGTAAACGGGCCTGAACTAAAGGAAAGATACTTGGAGATATTATTACGGAAATCTTAGCTTTTCTGCTGATCAAAATATCACCTCTCCCAAAGTACAAGGCGTTATATCAGTAAACTGCAAATTTTGGTTGAATACCAGACAGATTTATTTCTATACATTTATTTCGATTATTGTAGCTGATGTTTTTACTGTGTATAAAGTAAGGTTGTTTGTCAGCCAGATATAACTCATGTATAATCAGAAGACCAATAAAATCAACGGAGGTGAACGTCGGTGAGCCCCCTCGTCCGAGAGCAATCCCTGAACATTATTTCACTAATTTAGTTTCACATTTTACCCGTCATTTCTTACATTAACGATATCTTTAGACTGAGATATCGAGATAGCTCCCCTTTCAGTAAAAAAAAAATGAACAGATGCATACATACCTTGTATTCAGTGAGCCAGTAAATCTTGTTCTCCTTGTCTTCTTCCAGTCGCTGAAAGTGTGCTCTTCATCTGGTTATGCGCCTCTTTTATGCACTCCGTGTCTGTGCCAAGTCCACGCATGCGCAGATCTTCCCATTTTACTTGATAGAGAATTCTGAATGACCGTTTTCACGGGACTTCAACCAGCTAGACCTGCCGAGTGAAACGTGTATGGTTCTTCAATAAAAGTTGTGGGCCGTTGCCATGGTAATTACTGCTCTTTTCATAGATTATTAGAAGAATTGTGAGTGGATTTAACTTTTCTTTCTTTCTCTTCCTAAAATCACTGAGTTTGTTCTGCCAAAATATTTTAGCGAACAACACATCGTAACATCACATAATTGAAATGAAAAGAAAGAAATAGAGTGTCTGAAAATATTCTACAAAACGCTATTGAACACAGCTACTTCAAAAAAAACGTTGAATACTGAATAATGCATTCCCAGACCAAAGAACATTGTGAGCTTCATTAATTTGAAATAAAAAGTAAATATACAGCGATTTGCTCTCCTGCTACTGACATTGTTTCAGATGAAATGCGCTAAAAATAAAATAAATAATAATTATTTATTTTACTTTAGACAATGTTTCATGACCCTAAAATAATTTCGGTCTTGGAATGTACAATTCAGTATGCAGTATTCAGTATCCAACGTTAGATGTATATGCTGGAGGCAACAGAGCAGAAAAACGGCAAGGCTTCTACTTTCACAACTGGCAGTGATAAACGCCAAAACTGTAAGCGTTTCATTTTCATTAAATTTTCTAAATTTTTTTCATTTCGACCAAAATTCACTTAATTTTGATTGCATTTGATTTTTTTGTCCATTGGCCCCAAAAGAGCGCGTTTATGAAATATTAAGATTAAAAACGTACTATATTTAGCTGTACTTATAACGAGAGGCCAACAATGGTATTTCTGCTCTGTCGCTGGAGGCATTTTCAATTATCAATGTTATTAGGGGAAGCACTCTCATCAATATATGCAACCTTGATGTGCAGAGCCCCGCAGGGCTTGGTGTCGCATGTGAGTAGTGTTCCTTGTTGGTTCTCTCCTGTGTTTCGAGGGTTTTTCTCCGGGTTCTCTGGTTTTCCTCCCTCCACAAAATTCAATTTCTAAATTCCAATTCGACTATGGAACGACGGCCACGGGTTTGTTAGCCACTGGGTATTTAGTGCTACCCTCATAAAACAAGAACGGTTTATTATTATGTAAGAACTCTTGTTTTAGAAAAGTAGGCTGTTTCTCCAAAATGATATAATATGTTAAAAAAGATTATATAAATGTATATTTCATTAAAATTAAAAGCGCTATGCGAGTTCAAACTATATGATGAAATTGGGTCCTGTGATACCTTAAAAGTTGCTGTCTACTATTCAACACCCGATAGGGGCCCACGAGCATATACACACTAAAAAATCTTTATTGAGGAACCGTACGTTAGCTGAGAGCAACAAAACCCTAAAATTTTGGGGCAGTATAATATTTCTTTTAACTCGAATTTCCTAAAGAGTACACTGATAATTTTGAATACACTGATTCTGGAATTACTACAAATTGCAAAACGTTTTCAAACTTCACCCCAATGCTGCGCTACTTGAGTACTACAAAAGATAGAAATTTCATGATAGATATTTTGACTAGATTTTGAGAAAAACGCCAACAATCTTTCAAAGCAAGGGCATTCGCGGTTGTTGTTGCTATGGTAACAGCTATTGCTAGAAAACCCCTTTGGACCTATACTACGAACATGAGCAAGTATCAAAGCCATCGAAGCATTCTTAAGCTGCGAAATTGTGATTTCAAAAGAGGTACATCAAGCCTATGTAAGAAAAACTATGTCGAGCCACCTTACTATAAACTTTGGTTCAGTCTTAATTTAAGGTCGCTCGACGGGATATTCTCGGCAACTTCAAAATGACAATTTATCTGCGGACGTACAATTCATTGAGGGGAAAAAAATTCATGGTTTTAAGAAAAAGATGAAATTCTCGAATGAGCAGTTTTTTTTACTGAAATCAGAATTAACATACACCCCCGTGAAGTGTGAGTGCATTTTGTCTACTGCCTATTTTCTCCATTTTTTGACCTAAGTTTTTACATCGCGCTTCATATCTTGGAGGATTAGTACTTTGCTCAAGGTTCAGAAAAATTGAAGAAAATCTGTGAGAGCAGATAAAGGTCTCTTTATGACACGCATTATTCAGTTTTTTCATTTTCATTGTTTGTTTTTGTTTTGTTTTTGTTTTGCGAATTTGATTTTCTAAAACCTGGATTATTTTCAATTCCGAACTGGTTAAGCCTGTTGAAGTTTATGATGAAAGCCCTAATCATTTCCAAGTGATTGACAAACCCCAGCTGCATGACCATTGAACGAGTGATCTTCGAATGTGTCACACAGTTTTAGCCTCTACACTACACAGCACAAGCTGGTTTCTACACTCAAACAATGGGATGTTATCGTAGAAAATTCACAAGCCAAAGTGATTTGAAAGACTTTAAAATCTGACAGAAACTTGGGGATTCAAGTCAAGACTATTTTACAACGAAGAAAAAGTTGGAATATCAAAATCATCATCCCTAATGGCCAACACATTGCGTGTGGCAGTCCTATACCTAACATATATTTCTGACGTAGCTACTTTTATCTTTCAGAAAAACTTAGACTTAAAGAACAATGTAAGTATAACTCTTTTACCGTCTCTCTTTGTTGGTGTAAATTGACCAGATCCCAACGTATGTATTTCAAGGTTATTATTACTGTAATTTCTTTTTAGAATTTTGCCTTTTTGACAAGTTTCTGTGGCCAGCCTACTGGAGCTGCTCTGGAGTACAACATAAAATTCCCTAAGGTATGAACCATAGCGAAAGTTGAAGGATGTTTTAATGATATTAAATTTCTTGGAACGTACTGCGGCGGTAAGTTTGTTTTCGACCTGCGCAATTTAAAATCAATTTGAAAACTTTATCTCTGGAAATCTGAATCATAACTTTTCCTACTTTCTTCTTGTTATCATGCTGTTGTTATGGCTGGTTTAGCTTAAAAACTAGCAGGAAACTCGTATGTGAAAGATCTTTTTAAATAAAGAAATATCTTTATAAAGAAATGTCATGCATGCAATTATTAAAGTAAAGTGAGCTGCCTTACACGAACCCTGAATTGGTGGTGAAAAACGTGCAAGACGTCTTGTCACGCAATGCAGTTATTGAAAACGGCACGCGCAGCAGTATTGAAAAACATTATTTGCGCAAAGGGTAAAAGGTGAAAACGAATATTTTTAATATTTTTGCGCTAATTTTTGAAAACTTTTGGAAATTGAAAATTGCGCTAATAAAAACTATTGCTTTTGAAGAAATATTTTTTGACTGTATTTTTGACTAGATCAACTGTTGTCCAAGTTTGTTAAATTACTATGAATCCCAGTGGTGGCAGATATGGCCTGACCCTCAAAAGGTATGCAGTCAAGAGGTGTTGTGATATGTCTGATAAAGAAAAGAGCTACGTGACTTGCGGAGGTGGGAGCCTCTTTCAAACAAATCTCGCTGTATGAAGTACAATTGGGGGTCCTGTGTTGTGTACGTTGGGGGTCCTGTGTTGTGTAGATCTATAGTGGTGCATATAGGGGCCGCATGCGTAGGGGCTTAGTGAGTGCTGGGTAAAAGGGGACCCGTAGGTTGCGGAAAATAAAACAATCCTTTTACAATTCAAGAAAAAACTATGATTACGAAGTCACGGTTCATGACGAATGAAAATTATATTTCTTTTCAAGAAAATATGCGGCGTTCACGGCGGTTACCCACGGAAATCACAATGCAAGAGAAGGAAATAATTAACTGAACTTTGTATTTACGGGAGGGGGTAGGGGGTGGGGGAGAGGAAAAGGATGTGTGCGTCCAACCTTTCCCGCTGTCATCATAAAACTACAACTGTACGTAGTGCTCCTCGTGTGTAATGCGCGCATGGTAGATAAGGCACCTCTAAGTGCAATATAGTACATCTGCACTGTGAATGTTCCATGTTATTGTAAGCGCAAACAATCTCTCTTCTTATCTATTTCAGCGCTCTATGCTGCATAACATTAAAATACCGCGTTATAAATTATTTTCTAGACGAAACGATATTATTACAACAAATTTGACCCATATGCGAAGAGAAAAAGCTTCTGATTGCGCCGTCAGAGCACCTTTTTCATATTACTTGAAACGTTTAGCTTCTTCCAAGCTTCTTACAATCATTAGATCACATAGAATAAAATCTTCAGGAACTTACCATACACAGGAAACCCATCTGATGGTTTTGTCTTGCAGAACTGCACAGACAAGCAGAGCATTCTTCGTGCAGAGTGGGGTCAGGTACTTCAGTTAGGGACGGACAATCCAACTGCGGGATGTAAGGAAGTTCAAATTACGAATGATATTAGCACGAGATACATCGTATGTAAAGGTATGGTTCCCAATCACCGTTGCAGCAGTTTTCCTAGTGGAATTAAAATCTTGTCCCACAAACAACTACACAGTATCAGTATTTTAAGAAGTACTACAATTAAGGATTACGAGGCCATTTTGCGTTTTATTTCCACACCATAGTAAACAATTGTAATTAATTTTCCGAGATCAGAAGTTTAAATTCTTAAATAATTTGTTGAGGTTTCGGGACTTGTATAGCAACGGTACCAGCTGTACGAAAAACTAAGCGCGAAAAGGATTGTTGTTGTAATTCAAGCGGCCCTCGCCCGAGTCTTAAAAGTCATATATCTCACAGAATTTGAGGAGATGGATCGCAAAGATTTACTTTATTTTTTTAAACAACACGTATACTTCAACTTTTTTTCTCTAAATTCTTTGAAACGCGTGTTTTTGTTTTGGGAAGAGACTTGGAGCAAGGGCCGCTTGGCTAAGCATCGGAGCACGCTGTGATTGGACGGTTCTTGAGTGCTCCGGACACCTGGTAACTAAGGGGAGTCGGTCTATGTATTCTCGGTCAAAAGACTACTCCCTCCCCCCCCCCCCCCCCGTACCTTGGTTGCTAGTGCTTGGTCATATCTCGATGTCCCATTGCCGATGCTATATTTGCGCTAACTCGTAAATCTTGGGGCTGTCTTTGGTGTAGTCATTTATTGGTCGGGGGGCGGGGGGCTTCCTCGTGTAGTGTCCATGGTTTCTTTGTACATGTGTCCCCTCAGTAGGCTCTACTTTATATCTTATTACCCTTGGTGGTCCCTGCTTTAACCACTTGTATTGCCCCCTTATACATTATTGCCGCTCAGACATACACTTGCTTCACGTTTCTATAGTGATTGCTGCCTTGGTGATCATGACAGGTTAAAATCAAGCTTTGTTCTTGTTTAATACTTTCTCAGGCAAGCACTACTATCGGGTCGACAGTTTCAACCCAAGGACACCAAAGTGCTGGTTCATAGCGGCCAACCAATGTCATTCTTCAGTGAGTATCTCATTCTGTGTAGATAAGATAGATAGTCTTAGGCCCAGTTCAAACGTTCATCTTCTCATGAGCCGAACGCATTGAAAACAATGAATAATAAAGGTGCAGACACACGGTGCAACATTGTGCGCAACATTGCAAGCAATTTTGCTGAAGTAGGATCGTTTTCTACTTCAGCAACATTGCGTGCAACAAATTGTGGCATGCCTTGCAACATCGATTGCCTACAACATTGCGCAATGTTGCACCGTGTGTCCGTAGCTTAAGGCGGTCTTCTTTGATGTCATTATGTTCGGCTCATGATCATGAGAAGATCGACGTTTGAACTGGGCCTTAGAGCAAGTTTTAGGACTGTGATAAGTTATGTAACGTTATGATACAAATATGACGATGGCGGGTACTGTGCCATAAAATAGCTGATATAAATATCCTATATCGATTTCTGATTGGTCGGGGGCGCGTGCATTATTGAAGTTATAAATCTCGCGTTCTGATTGGTTGGGGCGCGTGCTTTACGAAGCACATAGCACGCGCGTGCGCACTTTTTATTGCGTCATTTGTATCCAATACATCGGTTATTCTATCATCTCTCCGATTCTGATATTATAAATACACACGCACAGCACGCGTACGTCCGTGCGCGTTTTCTATTTCTTCAATAAAGCACGCTTACTATATCGTTTTTCATATATAACATAAAGGACTTTCCTAGCTAATTACATCTTTTCTCAATTATCAGGGGATAAAGATAAATTACACTTTTAACATCACAGGTATGACGATAGTAAGGATAGTACATCAGTGGCGGATCCAGGGGTGATTCCAGGGGTGATCCATTGAACCCCGCCCTTTGTGAAAATCTTGTGAAGCCCATCATGTTCTTTACGCTCAGTAGAATGAAATTGGAGCACCCCTTTGTGAAATCGATCGCACCTGCTTTTTGTGCGTGGTAATTTTTGGAAGCCTGGATCCGCCAATATACATTGAACACTTTTGTGTAAGGGGGATCAAGTTGTTCAAACGTCTGGACACCTAAATAAAGGCATTTTTCGAAAAAAAGGGGCTTAATGAAAATCACTCTGTATTTCCTTTGTAGGTGCTTACTATAACTCTTCCCAGAGGAATCATATATCTTCTGCAGGACAAGCTGTTTTGTTCCTCTTAATAAGGCTGCTATCTTACTTGACGCAATTAAGCTAGCCAAACCACAGGTAGCCCAAGCTGGGTTTCTGTGGTATCATATTATAAGAAAATGTATGGGGATCTATAAAAAACCTCAATGAAACAGTGGAAGACAAAAACGCTAAAACTGGCTTAATCCGAATTCTAGCCAGGCAGGGCGATAGAGGTATAACTTCTCAAAGGTCAGCTAAGATTTCTTTACTTGTTACGCTGTACCATAGTTAACTAAATAATATTAACTATGGCTGTACTAAGCTTTCTTTAGGACGCACGTTCCTATATTAGGCATGGTATATTTATTTCACATTTTGACGATTTTATTGAGGTTTTTATAGATCCCCATACATTTTCTTATAATATGACACCATAGAAACCCAGCTTGGGCTACCTGTGGCCAAACAATCTTGGAAGGAATGAATAGTGACCTAACCCTCCTAGTGCGACGGGAGTGGCAATGAAAAGGAGAAAGCTCTCCCTCTACCCCCCCCCCCCCCCCCCCCACTAATAGCCTGTAAAAATATGAAACTATTGTTAATATAGTGCCACTAAACATTGGTTAAATACATCTACCAAGAGATAAGAAATTTAAATAATATCAAGCAACTACAAAAAAAGTGGGCAGGCTCACAGCAAGGGGAGGGGCCTGGGAGGCAGAGGAGGCCTAATAATTTCAGATGCACTGTATATTGAACACTGAACATTTTACGTCTGTAACGAATACATAGGATGTCTCATAGCCTGTGTAGCAGCACATTTTGGGTTTTCCCTCCTCCCTAAATGCACCACTATGCAGGCTAGGTGTTTGAGAATAAAGTATCCTCCCCCCATATTTTTGGCCTTGCTATGGCCCTGTGTTTTGTACAGTTATAAACAACATTAAAAGAAACGTGTGATGCATGGTGCACTTGGCCCCCCTCCCCACACACACACGATCAAAACCACTCCCACACAGGGATTTTAACAGTAAGTGCAATAAAAAGGTCTCAGTGAATGAAACTGAATAAAATACAAATGTCTGCCTAATAAAAAAAATAAAATAAATAATTATATTTATATAGCGCATTTCCACTAATTGTCCAAAGCGCTGAATAAACTGAAATAAAAACAAATCATATGAACATAAAGTGTTAAGAATCCCAACTGGCAAGGAGACAAACCAGTTGGCTATTTACAAACATGGTCGAGAAACTGAATTTGACCTAATCGAAATAAGGACAAATACAGTCTCAGCTAGTGGCCAGAGTGGGGCTCGAACCCGGCACCACTGGATTGCTAGACCAACGCTCTGACCACTCGACCATGCTGCCTCCACCAGAGGGCATCTGCTGATAAGAGGTTCATTTTACAGTAAATATGGGACAAAATTTCGGTGAAACTAGCTGTCCATTTAATGTAGGGTGTCGGCTTAAGAAAGGGTGTGCTTAATTATAGGGGACCATATGACAGCACATAAAAAGTAAAGTACAAATTGGTCCAAAAAATCCCAGATATACACACTACAGTACACAACATGGTTTCAGATAACATTAGCATAATATTTTATAACCCTAATCTATATAATAATAATATATATATATATATATTTATACAATGCTTCATATGTACATATATATTCTAATGAAGGGCAAAGGGATGGGGTGAAAATTTGTTTACTTTCAGCTTTTTTCTGGGTTTTTCGTAATTAATCCAAAACAAACAAATTAATCAGACCATTGCAAGTCAGATAACAAGAAGCACAAACTTAAAAAAGTATTCTAATTACACAACTATAACTTATTATTTCAACCCACTTCTTGGTGATATTTTATGGGTTCCCTGTGGTAACACATTAACTGTATGTACAGTGTTACAAGCATAGCCTGCAATTGTTTTCGCTAATAAAAAGATTGATGGTGAATTTTTAACCGTGTGTATAACAAGTGTGTAGTTTGTCATTGATTTCACTATAAATATAAACATGGGTTCCCCATGGTAACACATCAACTGTATGTAGTGTTACAAGCATAGTCTGCAATTGTTTTCGCTAATAAAAAGATTGGGCTTTCTGTGGTGAATCTTTAACAGTGTGTATAACAAGTGTGTAGTTTGTCATTGATTTCACTATAAATATAAACATGGGTTCCCCATGGTAACACATCAATTGTATGTACAGTGTTGCAAATATAGTCTGTCACTCCTCACTATAAATACTAGAGTGGGTTCCCTGTGGTGAATATTTAAAAAGTGTGTATAACAAGTGTGTAATTTGTCATTCCTTTCACCATTAAAAATAAGGGAACCTTCCCATGGTAACACATCAACCGTATGTATAGTGTTGCAAGTATAGTCTGTCATTGCTCACTACAAATACTACAGAGTGGGTTCCCTGTGGTGGATCTTTAACAGTGTGTACGCAAGTGTGTAATTTGTCATTCCTTTCACCATTAAGGGAACCTTCCCATGGTAACACATCAAATGTATGTACAGTGTTGCAAGTATAGTATGTCATTACTCAATACAAATACAACAGAGTGGGTTCCCTGTGGTCAAACTTTAAAAGTGTGTGTGACAAGTCTGAGTTTGTCATGTACAATATTATAAGTATGAAATGAGTCTGTCATAAAGAAATGATACTTATTCATTTGTCTCACGATTGAGGATCATTTGTAAAGGGCTGGGTTCCCTGTGGTTATATTCTAAGTGTTGATAACAAGTGCATAGTTTGTTAATGCTAATTCACTATTAAGAAAACATGGGTTCCCCATGGTAACACATCAACAGTATGTACAATATAATAAGTATGACATGTGTTTCAAGTATAGTCTGTCATCGTTGTCATTAATAATAAAAATGTGGGTTCCCTGTGGTGAATCTTTAACAGTGTGTATGACAAGTGTGTAGTTTGTCATTCCTTTAACCATTAAAAATAAAGGTTCCCATTGTAACACATCAACAGCATGTACAGTAGTGTTATATACAGTGCTGTCTCTGAGTGCCAGTATTTACAAATAATTATTGTGTGTGATAATCATTCTAGAGCATGGGCTGTTGAAGGTGTACAACCTTCCATTCATGTGCTGCCTCTCCATCAGTAGCTGGGACCTTGGTTCCCAGTATTACCCATACAGCACAGACTGATTCAGGGTATGGGAAGACATGCACTCTTAGTGCAAACTCCATCAAATTCCCTTGACAATCAATCAGTGACTTATATTCAGCTGATAACTGCATATCACTAAAAGCTTGAGAAGCATTCAAGTGAGCTATCCGTGCAGTGACAGACTGGAACACAAAGTTCCTGTTTAGGTATCTGTAGACTGGGTCATACAGCTCTTCCCTTCTCAATTCTTGTCCTGTCTTGGCTTCAGATTCATGCGCAGCCAATGTTGGTGACAAAATATCAGACAAGTTATTGTCCCATTTTGTTTCCAGGCCCTTAGCCTAGGATAAAGAAAACATTACAACATCAAATATATAATAATAAATAATTTGAGGAAAAAACACCTCACCTAAGAGGAATTTGTAAATCATATAGAGAATCAAGGGGGCAGCATGTCGAGTGGTCAGAGCGTTGGTCTCAAAAATCCGGTGGTGCCGGGTTCGAGCCCCGCTCTGGCCACTAGCTGAGACTGTATTTGTCCTGATTTCAATTAGGTCAAATTCAGTTTCTCGACCATGCTTGTAAATAGCCAACTGGTTTGTCTCCTTGCCAGTTTATGTTCATATAATTTGTCTTTATTTCAGTTTATTCAGCGCTTTGGACAATTAGTGGAAAGGCACTATATAAATATAATATCTTATTTTTAATTTTTATCATACATATTTGCATTTAACTTTACAGTGTGACGCGCAAAAATATGACCTCTTTTAATATATTCACATACTTCTATGTACTGGTTTTTTGCTGCCAAACGATTTTTTATATCCCTTATTTGGTAAAACCAGACAGCTTGGCATCAAATGTGTCTGTTTAAAGTACAAAATCCTGTGCATAGAAGAATGCGAATACATTAAATGTGGTCCTACTTTTGCACGTCATGCTGTAACATGTGTTTTTATGGTCAAACCACTTCCATTTCATAAATTTAGTACAACTCAAATCTGTACTCCTAGACATTCGGTAAATAATGTACAGCATTTGTGTCTGATCTGTAGCTGGTTTTCAATCATTCCCAAGGCAGTCATTTTGGTTGATATAACAAAAGAATTCATTGACAAGTCTTTTGTTAAATTCAAGCAAGATGGCTGTTATGATGTCATGTTCAAATATATAATGAATAAATAAATGAATAATGGTAAATAACAGAACATGCCACACTAAACCATCGGAAAGTCAAATAGAGTGAAAAATGAAGCATCTCTCGACCAATCAGATAAATATCATAAAATAATTCTACCTGTCTGTAGTTTTGTATAAGAGACCTCAGCTCCTTTTCTAATGCCTTGCTAGTCTTCTGTACATCCATTGTTGATGGAGTCAGGCTTGGAGGTACTGGTAAAGGTGGCTTTTTGCAAAATGAGAGAAAAAAAAATTAATTATCTAGTAAGTATTAACATAAGTTTTGTACCAGTATGGATAAAAAGTTAAATTTTACACCGTAAAAAATAAGAGAGATCACTTACTGACGTTTCGGACGTTAGTCCTTCGTCGGAGGACTAGCGTCCGAAACGTCAGTAAGTGATCTCTCTTATTTTTTACAGTGTAAAATTTAACTTTTTATCCATACTGTTTCATTAGAAACACCGATGCAGCTCACACTAGCTTACCGCTAGTTATCATCTCTATAAGTTTTGTACCATGATTCTCCTATCACATGGTAATTCTGGTCGAGAGTATGGAATTATGTTGGTGGCTCTCTCCAATCAGACTTATAGGAAGATCACGATACTACATAATGTACATCTAATAACACTCACCTGGATCTCAGACCCACAGACTCCATAAATAGCATCTGCATCCATTGCTTTCCAATTTGCTGGGTTGCTCAGGTCAAAGTCACACTGAACTATCAACCCATTTGCCTAAAGTCAAGAACTTCATCAATGCTACTGTACTTTAAACAGGGACTGCTAAGCACTCTCAAATGTGAGGGTATTAGATTTGAAAATATATAAAATGAGTGGGTGGAGAGGTTTTACATCAGTAATTTTATGGTTTGCAAGAGAGTTAAATGACAAAGACATGGTGGCCATGTTGGTGGTATCAACAATGGGTGCTAATGAGAAATCTTTTGTTAAAAACCACCAACATGGCCATGATGATGTAAGGTGCAAATGCAGAATAATGAATAAAGATATTTATTGGATAAAACCAGGGGTGTAGCCAGGGGGCCCAGGCCCCCCTTAAGGTTGGCCATTTTTTTTGGCTGACTGATATTTTTTTTTTATTAACCATTTTTTTTGGTTCATGTTCTAAAAATGGGTTTTGGGCCCCCCTATGGCAAAACCCTGGCTACACCCCTGAAAACGTTGATCAAACACAATGCCAATCAATCCATTCCTAAACTTTAGACATTGATTTTTTAAAACAGAACAATGCATACCTGTATGTTAGCATAGAAGGAAGTGTTACTGAATACACAGGCTAAAGTTCTGAACTTAGAGCAGACTGTTGACAAACCCTCTGATAGACTCAAACTGTAAAAACATAACCAATTACGGCTATTAAAGGTTGTTTTTACCATTGCTTAAGTGAATTCATGACATCATTTACTCAACACTAATTATCTCTCCATACATTTCTTTGTAAATAAGTTCCTGATTTAACTTATCGCTATAAAACCCAAAGCTCAGCTGATGAACTGAATACATTATTTAAAAACAGATTTGATTTTTTGTCTCTTTTCTTCAATACCGAGCATGAAACTAGCAGATATTTTTATCACAAAATAAAAAGAAACGTACTGTATAGAGCAATGTTTGGTGTTGAGTAAATGACGTCACTGACTTTTTAAATATTCCCAAAAATATAATACATTTCAGTAGAATATCAAGAAAAAAACTTCAACCAGTGTTTATCAGAAGCATACATGTAGAAGACTATTCCAAAAACGTTTCAGCTGAATTAAATGTTGGACGATTTTCATACAAGTCCCCCTTTAAAACAATACTTAACATATGAATGAAATGTTCACAGCATGGCACTGAAGTGATGTCTATACAATAAATATTTCACCATCAAATGAAATTTTCTCTTTTCCATACCATTGTCCTGTAAGGGTTTCCCAGAAAGACACCTGTCCATTAGATTGTCTGGTCATGACCCAAGCGTGTGGTTGTCCTGTATCTCTTGTACCAAGACACACAAATGCATCCAAACCAAATCCCAGGAAGATACTACATAGCAAGAGGGCATGATCTTCACAACTCTGTCATATCAGATAATCAAAAAAATAATGGTTTAGTATCATGAATTGGATAGTGAAGACAGTTTTCTTTTTCCATAAATTTTGTCTTTTTCGTAGGGGAAAGTTAGTTGGTGCTAGCAATACTCTATGCCCCAATTCAAACCACTAGTCTCACTGATGTGAATTCAAAAGAACTGATAAGCATATCAGCCACTTTGTTTGAAACCTGCTAAGGCCATACAGTATCCATGCACTTCAAGTATTTTAGTAGTCCCATAGTTCTC
Source organism: Anthopleura sola (assembly GCA_023349425.1). NCBI lineage: Eukaryota > Metazoa > Cnidaria > Anthozoa > Actiniaria > Actiniidae > Anthopleura > Anthopleura sola. Next base: position 15,959,037 of record JALHLI010000001.1, read on the forward strand.
CTCTGACCTGCGGTTGCTCTCCTTATCTTATTTCCCACCCTTCCCTCCGTCCTCCAGGTCTTCACCCATTCTCATGCATAAGGATGGCAAGATCAATAAGAATAGTGACCAGTAGTAAAGGATACCATTAAATTTTATATTTGTAAATGCCCTATGAAGCCATGGCATATCTCTCTACCACTACATTATTTAAGGAAACACTTTGATTTATTGTTGTTGTATGGTGGTGTAGCTTAGTTACAGGCCGAGTTCATTCCAATCAAGCAATAACAAAATTCCCATGCTTTGGCAGCCATTTTCAGATAGGAATTTCTTCATTACTCGTGATGGGAATGAACTTGGCCCATCTTAAATGTCAGACGTCTGGAGTCCGTAGCCCACAGAAACATGAAAAGCAATGAAAAGCTTAGAATTACTGTACAATATTGCTTTTACAACACAATAACTTACCCCCTTTCCTCTGCACAAGAATGCATGAAGGCTACTCCAAATGTCTACTTTACTACCAAACATAGAACACTCTTCTTCTTGCTTTAATAAACTCACAAACTGTGCTGCATGCCGAGGGCTATCCAGCAACCGTCCCACATGGATTGGTGTAATGTATGATATTACAGCCTTACTTGTCCCACATTCATTCTGCGCAAATATCTTGACCTGCTGTCGGCTGTGTGACTGGTGGCTGCTTATGTAAGATTTCCACCACTGTCTTGCATAATTCATGAAGTCTCTCTCTCTTTTGGAGATACGGCAATGAATGGAGGAAAGGTGGTTCTCTACAGCTTGAGGCTGGACAATCTGATGTATCAAAATTAGTGATAAATGAATGAATAAATGGATGAATGAATAATAAAAGAACAGATGGATAAGTGGGATGTGATGGATAGATGGAGGAAGGAAGGAAATGGTCAGATTGATGGATGGAAGGAAGGATGTGATGGATGAGAAGGATGGATGGAAATGATGGATGGAAAATATGATGCTTGGATTGGAGGGATGAATAAAATCGATGGATAGATACATGTAGATCAAATGAGGATTGAATAGATGCAAACAGGAATGGATAAATGGAAGGAGGAATGAAAGGGAGGATGGATGGATGGATGGATGGATGGATGGATGGATGGATGGGTGGGTGGGTGGGTGGGTGGGTGGGTGGATGGATGGATGGATGGATGGATGGATGGATGGATGGATGGATGGATGGATGGGATACATATACAAGGTAAATAATGGTTTTAATAAAAGGTCCTCACTAAAGGAGTCAAAAGCTGTAAATGGATAACCCCAAAAAAATGATACAAAATTTACAAGATAAAAAACTGACTCCTATGTACCTGTCTTCTGTGAGGTAAGACCTGAAACCTCAATGCAAGTGAGCCAATCATCATCTTGCCTTCTTCTCCCATTCCATTCACATCAACATTTACTCTCAGCACTCCATTGGGTTCTTTCAACACCTTCTGCCACTCAAAAGAGTGAGAACCAATCAGAGAGATGCTTCCAGTTGTTTCAGTCTTTGATAGAATGAGGTTGATAGGGTCTGTTAATGATAGTAAAGTATCACCATCTGCAGAGGGGCTGTTGTGGAGTTCTAAAAAGAAATCTAAGAAAAAGAAGGCATGTCATATTGGTGGGTTTCAATCAGCTGATAAAGGTCTTTGAATCTCATTGTCTGCTTACACTGAAAAGGTGGTCAAACACTGACCACCATGTGCTGTCAACAAGAAAAAATTCTATTGAAAACTTGCAATTCAGTTGATGAAAAAAATTGCTCAAGACAGGAAATAAAGTCAAGTGAAACCCAGCAATTCCCTCTATCTAGTAACATTGTAAATCAAGCTATACATACTGTAAATGCAATAATAATGTAACTAGTATTTTATCTTACACCAGTCAAGTGAAACCCAGCAATTCCCTCTACCTAGTAACATTGTAAATCAAGCTATACATACTGTAAATGCAATAATAATGTAACTAGTATTTTATCTTACACCAGTGAAAATAATATCTAGTTGTAGGCATTGAGAAATTCAGAACAAACCAATGCCTGATGGAAAGAAACAGTGAATACTGCAGCACCTTTCTTGCTTTCTGATTAGCTGTATTTTCAATGGTGTCAGATAACCTGTGTTTCCAGTGGTGTTAGATAACAATGGTTAGTAAAGAGAGGGTTTTCTTAAAGGGGCACTTGGATGAAAACGCCCCATATTTTGAAAGTCCGAATAGTTCAAGTATTTAAGAATAATATGACTCAATCATGATTATGAAAACCAGATTGGCAAACATTTTAGCCTGGGAGCCACTCGCAGTTGAGAAATTTTGGTTTAAAAACTAAAAGAACAATAGGGTTGAGTAAATGATGTCATTTACTCACAATTTAGATGCTGAAAAAAATATATAATTTATATCCGAAAATTTTGACTGTAAAAAAATATGTTGCTCGGCTACTATTGGGACCCTATAGATAAGTTTAACCAAGTTTCAAGGCGTTTTAAATTTTCATCAATTTTCATCCAAGTGCCCCTTTAAGGCTTTTTTTTTCTGGAGTCTTTATGCTGTTTTCCTATCATTCTATTATTCCTATTTTCCTATGATTTTAAAAAGGACTCTATACCTACCCCCTTTAAGACTTGGTTCTGATTTGCATGCCGTTGGACTTGACTTGAACCTTTGACCTCTGAAGTGCACATGTAGTACAAGCAAGGTAGAATCACTTTGCTCTTCTTGACCAGTGCCATGTAGACTGTGATCAAACTCCATAAATGACTTCCCTCCCAATACTTCCATGTGTAGGTATGTTCTATCACACATGTCTTGAACTAAGAGAGAGAAAAAATAGAGAAAACATGAATAATAAGTCACAATAAGTAGTCTTTTCTTTTCAAGTGGATATGCATAGTGACTTCAGGGTTCCCACTCATGGAAAAATAAAATTCCCTGACTTTTCCCTCACTTTTCCCTGACCAAAGACCATTTTTCACTGACCACAATGTGCACTAATTTTACGGAAAATGGTAGTTCGACCACAGGAAGCCCAACTGAAAATTCCAAATTTAAAACAATTTTTTGAAGACTGACAGAAATTCCCTGACTTTTCACTGACTTTTGGGTAAATTGCCAAAATTCACTGACCAAAATCAAAATTCCCTGACAATTCCCTGACCTTGAAAAAATGTCAGAATTCACTGACTTTTCCCTGACCGTGGGAACCCTGGACTTACTAAATTTGTCAATTGTTAAGAATTGACAACTAATTATGTAACTACAAATTCAAAATTGATCAAAATTGGGGTGGAATGGATATGACTGAGAGTGACTAGAGTAGTAGGAAAAAACTAGGCTAATGCAGGGCTAAAAAAATACAAGTATTTATCAGGGTAGGATAAAAAAAATCAGCAAACTTGGCATTATTTTCCCAATAGTTTGGTTTTGATGCAGTCCTTACACAATATGAAACTTGGCAATATTGCTCAATAGAGAGATAATGTACTCAAATACATAAGAAACTACTTACATGATGGTCTGTCAAAAACATGAGCTGTTGAAGACGTTCTTGACTCCTGCTTTACAGCAATTGCTTCAGTGAGGGATGGAAAATCAATTGACTCACTAGGAAACGTAGGCTGTACAGCCATTGCCTCACATACATCAGTCTCACCCTGCTCAATTTTAATTGTTGGCATACAAACGCCGATAGCTGTCCGTGACTGACCAGTAAATCCAGTTTCAAGATGGGGCATTGCTGGCTGGCCAGTTCGTTTAGAATTATGGCAAGTATCACCCTTTGCAAGACTTACAGCACTGCTTATATGTGGATAGGATGGACTTCCTGGACCTGGGCTACCCATGTTATCAAATTTATTTCCATGAGAAAGACTTGGCTGTGACATAGGAAATGATGGTGATTGATGTTTATTGTCACTAGGAAAAGAGTAATAATTGGGTCTGTTTTGATCACTTGATGAATGTACTAAATTTTGGACCGGTGGAGTCGAGGGGGATGATAACTGTGGTGAACATTCTAAGCTGCTCTGAGAAAAAGATGGCATACCAGAAGTGGAAGGAACTGAATTGTTTGTTGTCATAGAAACTGTAGTTGTTACTGGAGTAAGTTCTCTGGGATTGAACCCAAACCCACATTGTAGGTAAACAAGCGAAGATGATTTTCTTAAGCACCCATTGGAATATATACGCGATAGCTTGGCTTCTTTAGATAAACATGCCATCATCCCTTCTAAGGCATGGACACCTACAGCTTGTTTCTCATACCACACAGGGATCGTGTCATCAACCTTGTACTGAACTGGACACTGGAACAATGCGTCGGATTCCGGATGCAGCTTTAACAAGTATTTCTTTAGTAAAGCAACAGGACACAATGGGTGTCCAGGCACAGAATGCATGGTTGTGCTAGCAACACCAAATTTGGACTGATCATAAGGATAACAACTGACCATTTTGACATGTTCCCGTCCTGTTGCATCAACATGGACTACAAACTGCTGCTTAGAAAGCCGCCTTTGCTTTAAGTGATCACCAACATCAAAATGAAGCAAAATATTAAACCAACTTGCTTTTAGAAGAAGTAAAGGTGTGGTTCCACCGATAGCTCCACTCAGGAGTATCTTCTGCATGTCCTGTGGTGAGATAGAAACTGAATGCCTCCAAGGACTTGCTGCATTGCCTTCAATTAATGAAACTTTTTCATCAAATGCTTTATTTGCCTCTGCAAACTCAGATGTCTTCAAGATTGTAATATTCAACTGGCTCTTGAAATATCTATCCAAAGCATTTCTGATGTTTGTGAGGCCAGGTTTGGAGAAATCACATCCATCTTTACGGCGAGCTTCTTTGTAGAATCTTTTAAGTAACTGGTTCAGTTCATTAGGTCGCATTTCTTCCATGGGTTTGGTAACTCCCTCTGAAGAACACCACACTACAAATGAAAATAAAACAATCAGCAAAGCAAGTCCTGATGCACACAAACAGGAATCAAACCTCCATAGTAATCTATATATCTAAAACACTGCACATTGTCAACACAGTCAACTTAGCAAGAAGTGTAAGAAAATGGCATTGAAAACTATGACTTTTTTCTTTAGATATACAGCTATTTCATAAAAGGTTGGTGAAGGTTTTGTTGCCTATTGCATAGCAAGCCTGAAATGCACTATCAGTGATGTGAATTCAAGCAACGAAAGGTCAAGACATTGTGGAAATTTACCAAACTTTGTCTCCAGGTTTTTCCAGCATATCTTATTCTGTGTTGACAGTATTTACATATGAATACAATACTTTTCAAGCAACATGCAGCATGTAACAAGCAACTAGCCTGTAAATCACTGATGATTTTTTTGGAGCAAATTCTCACTAGTTGAGATGGCATTCCTCTTCAGGATTCCAATGGAAATGTTGTTCATTTTCTTGTTCGCTAATTTTACTATGTTTTTGGCCCATCATTGATTATTTTCTTGAAAGAATTATTATGTAAATCCAACTATTCAGTGTGTCATACCTTTTTAGGCTTCTTATGTTCATTTATACTACTGTATTCTTAAATCTGTAAAATGCTCTCTTATCTGTATCCGTAAATAAATTTCATAGATAATTTTTTTTGTAAGGTTTGTAAGTAGACAGTCAAAGATGACCAATAATTGTTTCATTATCAATATGCTAACAGCTTACTGGGTGAGTGAGCAAGTGAGCGAGTGACACATTTGCATATTCAGACTCCTCACAATAACTTGTTTCTATGCTTTGCGTATGTAAGAGTTAAAAATGGGGGTCACCGTTTGTTTGGAAAAGATGCGAGTTTGAAGACGTTAAAACTAGTTTTCACCTATCCAAACATTCAAATGAGGGGCGCATGTGCATAAAATTTTGAGCAGAGAAACTGCGCGCAAACAATTCCCGCAAACGACCAAAATTACGAGGGGGGGGGGGGGGGGGGTAAGTGGCTGTATACATGGCTGAGGATGATAATAATATATGTGTATTCTGATAAAATACCCAGAAACATTATCAAAAAAAACTTGTCCTTTCAAATACCAGTGGTAAAATAGCTAGCCACATCTAAGATAAGAAAGTATTTTTAATCGTTCAGCTATTATCAAAAACAAAAAACGTTCTCGTTCACGTTCTATGCCATTTTCTTCGAAATATTCCAAATTACAGTCTATGACAACAAAAATATTATACCAAGGCGTATGTTACGCTTCTAACGACAGAAAATAATATGATTTGAGTTAGAAAATCCAGCCGTCTTGACAAAACTACTTAAAAACAAATGTTCTCGAAGCAGCCATTTTGAAAACCAAGGGCTTGTCAAACGAGTTAAAACACCAATAAAAATGGGGTTAGTTTTTGTTATGCTCGACAAAGATAGTAAATAAGGGTTGAGACTTACGATTAAATGTCCTTACAGCCCATTTCCTTTGTTTTTCTGCGGTGCTTTCTCGACGAGCAGGGAAGCCTCTGTTGGCAGCTCGTCCTGCTCCGAAAGGACTTGCGGACCCTTGAGAATGGCTGCCTTCATTGTCCGGGGATTCGTCCGTCACGCTTTCTTCCGACTCTGCAGGACTCTCTGGGTACTCTCCACCTAGAGTATACATTATTATATTACAAGAAGGCAGTGAACATGGAAGTATTATTGAATATTTGAAGAAATCCTTGAAGACATAGCAAAAAAACAGCCATCAATATTCTAACTAAAAGAGGGCACGTGCCTTGTGACGTCATACCACAGGGAACCCACTTTAGAACACCACAGGTAGCCCAAGCAATTTTCGTTCCCAGAGAAATTCAAAAGGTCAAAACTCGCTCAAATTCAACTAGAAAGACTTCAAATTTTACCCAACGATGACATGAAAGACAAAGAACAGTTAGGTATGATTAAAATGTAATGTATTACATTTTTAGTCATTTCTTTCGTATTCTTGGGGTGCAACCACATGACTCAAAATCCCTTGAGATTAATTAATACAAATTATTAAACAGCCGCCATCTTTAATTGTTGATATAACGAGAGAATTTTAAAGAGGAATGCTTTGTTAAGTCAACCAACATGGAGACTAGTGATGTAGCATGCACCCCAAGAATATCAGAGGTTTCTAGTCTTAGGAGATCGGGCTTCGAGAATTTTGTGGAGAAGGATATTTTTGGTGTGCAACCACAATAATTTGACTCACAATGAAACAGCTGCTATGTTGGTTGATCTAACAGGATAAGCTAATGAGGAATGCTTTGTATGGTCTATCAACATGGTGGTAACATGCACCCCAAGAATTGCTGCTGGTTAATAACATGATATTGTTCCCTGAGACAGGGACAGCAGAGCACATTTTCAAGGTGGGGGGGGGGGGGGGGGGGCTAGTATGCAAAAGGAAAAAAATTGGGGCTTAAGCACCCCCCCCCCCCCCCCCCAGCTCTACCATCCCTGTTCAAGCACTGCCGTCTTGACTGCCCTCATTTGTTATTTTCCTGTCTCCACTAAGTATTGGAAAACAGACTTTTCTTAGTAGGGACCTTGAATTAAATCATGAAGGTAATTTCAAGACCTCATTACCATACATTTCTAGCAAACCACATTTCAACCTCTTCTCAGATCTTGAGCGAACTTGTTGAATGTACTATCTGCAAAAAAATATGCACATAATCATATATCATGATAGATTAATTATTACTTTCTTAATATAATGTTAATTGATGCTTTGTAATCATTCCCGAGAGGGTTAAATAACAAAAGGCATGACACCCATGTTGGATGATATATGACATAAGTGACTAACGAAAAACCAGAGAAATCTATTATTGAATTTCATCCAACATGGCAGCTATATGAAAACCCGCAATAGTCACATGAATAAGTTTGCTACATAGACTATTGTTATTGACATAGTGGTGCATAGTGGAGTGGGAAGAAGAGCTCTTCGTTCTTAATTTTTTGGCATTAAAAACATCTCATTAGCTTCTACAAAATTCTAAAATTCTACAAACTTTACCACTCTGAGGTGGATGGAAGGAATTACAGGTCTAGGACACAATTTCAGGGCAACCGATAGACAGAATTGGAAATTGGAAGTTGATTTTTGTGGGGGGAGGAAAACCAGAGAACCTGGAGAAAAACCCTTGAAGCACAGGAGAGAACCAACAAACAACTATATACTCACATATATGCCCGATGGGGCTTGAACCCAGATCATATTGGTGAGAGGCTTCCCTCAACTTCTATTGTTAATTATAGAGCTTTTAATAATAATAATAATAATAATAATAATAATAATAATAATAATAATAATAATAATAATAATAATAATATACTTTTTAAGCTTAAGTGTGACATCACTCAACACATTATTAAAGGTTTTTCTTACTTTTTCATACCCTGGTAGCTAGCTAGAGCTAGTGTCCATCCTCGCTCAGTGCCTACACTCCTCATATGAAACACCTCATGATTTTAATTATTTGTCATCAAAAGGGTGCTATATAAATCATAAATCATATTATAAATATATGATTACCATTTTAGATCTATATGATGTTTTGTTGTAATGAAGCAAGAAGAATATCAGCCAGCATTCATATCAATCGAATGCAATATGTTTTAAGGTACAAAATGTTTTAAAATGTCGCACACATCCACACTAGCTAGCTATATAGTACATGTTGGAAGGGATGTCAAGTCAATCAAAAATTAAAATAAACCGATATGATAATAATAATGAATACGTAAAAAATAATTGAATATGTATATAAAATAATAAATAAATAAATTAAAATTTATGTAATGTATATGTACTGTATGTATATAAAATAATAGATAAATAAAAAGTGATGCAAAAAAGAAAAAAAGAGTAATATATAGGTAAATGTATTTATGTATACACCTACTTGCAAGAATATTGTCATACAACATTTGAGCATTTGTAGTTTAGTGGATTAGGAATAAATGAAAAGTACAAAAGAAGATCATTGAAGCAGAACTCTTTCTTTTGTACTTTTAATTTATTCCTAATCTTGAAATTACAAATGTTCAAATGTTGCATGACAACGTTTTTGCAATTAGGTGTACATAAAATAATGATAAATGTAAAAAATAATAGTGTATAAGCTATTTGAAACAATAATGTTTTAAGGGATAACTTAGATTGTTCCAGAGAGTCTATCCTTCTGGAGTTATCAGAGACAGAGCAGTCTCCATGGTGTGAGGTGTTTATGTGAGGAACAGACAGCAGGTTGTGTGAGGATCTCAGTGAAGGAAAGAGAATAGTGCTTCCTGAGAGAGCAAATGTGGTGCATTTTGGTCTAGAGACCTATTGATTAATGATCATAAACTTTAATTTATTTCAGGAAAAGTATTCCTAGAATCTCAACATGTCTGCAATCAGCACTTGCATCCACATCCTCATTTACCAATCACCAGTCTTCCCGAAAGGCAAGTAAAAAAAAATTAATGTGGGTATTCCCTCACAGGCACAGGTTGTCATCGCCGGAGGAGGTGTTATAGGCTGTTCTGTGGCATACCATCTTGCAAAGCTTGGATGGAAAGATATTTTACTACTTGAACAAGGAAGGTATGGGCAGGGAAATTATGATTCATTAATATGATTTTGTTTGATGGTTATTCTATGCAAAGAGGCTTTGTACATATAGTACATTCATCTTTCTTCCTATCCATACACACATCCATTCATCCATCAATTTAGCCATCTATCCTTTCATTCATGCATCCATCCATGCATCCACTTACCCATCCATCTATGCATCCATGCATCCATCCATGCATCCATCCATGCATCCATGCATGCATCCATGCATCCATGCATGCATCCATCCATGCATCCATCCATGCATCCATGCATCCATGCATCCATCCATCCATCCATCCATGCATCCATCCATCCATCCATCCATCCATCCATCCATCCATCCATCCATCCATCCATCCATCCATCCATCCATCCATCCATCCATCCATCCATCCATCCATCCATCCATCCATCCATCCATCCATCCAACCATCCATCCATCCATCCATCCATCCTCCCACCCATCCATCCACATCCATCCTCCCACCCATCTATCCATCCACCCTCCCATCTAACCATCAGTCCATTCAACATTCATCCATAATGCTTACTATCAATGGTAATGATATCTTTGTTTCTATTTTCTAGGGTGAGTGGAGGTACATCATGGCATGCAGCAGGAATGCTCGGCAAACTAAGGGGAACTAGAACAGAAATACACTTATGTGATTATGCTGAAGAACTTTATAAAAGACTGGAAGAAGAAACAGGTTTGCAATCAGGTAACCAGAACTGACATCAAGGGTTAATAAAGGTCTCCCCTTGATTAACTATTCTGGCTTTGTTTTGGGATACATAAGAGGGTACTTGCAGGGTTTCTTGTTTTCTTGCCAAGCATAAAGATACTGGCCATCAAAAGGCAGATATATGGGTGCCAAAATATGGCTTAATCCTTTGCCATCTTGCATGATCATGTCTAGTTATCTTACTAGTTGAAAAGTGAGAGATGGGTTGAAGTATTTTGCCCCTTAATTTGCTTCAAGAGCTGCCCACAGGGTCTCTAGTTTTCTTCCTTTCCCCAAAGAATAAGACTGTAACATCGCTCATTAACCCACAATGAGAAGCACAGGTGGTGTAGCGGTTGTTTGTTAGGTCTCTCCCATGCTTTGAGGGTTTTTCTCCAGGTTCTATGGTTTACATCCCCCCCTTAAAAATCAACTTTCATATTCCAGTTCGATCCTGGGCTTCAAAGTAATTTGAGCTTAGCTCGATCTGTTGTGAGTGTCCAGCACTGTGATACAACAGCCAAAGCTAATACATGTTCTGGTATAAGTACATGATGGAAAAGCAAACCATAGACTTGTACTCAGGCTGCATAAAGTACATCATACCTTTAATACTGTGCATCAAGGGACTATGTATACCTATAGATTTTGATACAGAAGACAGCATAATATGTTGCTTTATTAAAATGGGTTTTACTAAACAGTTCTATTTACAGTATTTATATTCATTTTCTTCAGGTTTCAAGAGATGTGGTGGTTTACTTTTAGCTAGAAGTAATGACCGACTGACAGCAATAAAAAGGACAGCTGTACAAGCAAGGTACAGTAACTGCAGTTGTCTATATACATTTCCTTGTCTGCTCAAGTAAATTTTAAAGCTTCAAACATTTATTTGAGTGCTGCATGTTCATTTTGTTATGACCCTGACAACTTTGTTTTGTTAATTACATATTTTTCACAGGTCATGTGGCATAACTGTTGAAATGATCTCATTGAAAGAAGCAAAGGAAATGTGGCCATATATGCAAGTGGAGGATATCAAGGTTAGTACATATATGCGATAAGGTACACTGATTAGAAATTCAATACCATTCAAGCATGATTGCAACTATGCATTTGCAATATTTATGAGATGAGTATTCAGCCTCCCACAATTCCTATAGGTCTCAGATTTGACCATTTCAGATCTCTCGTTATCAATGTTAATTGAAATAGGTGTATAATGATCCAGGGTTGAACACACCAATAATAATTACTTAAAATTTATTACTTATTAAAACTTGTTTACACTCAAAAGAAATGTTTACAAGTCATACCTCTGTATAGAAAACTATTCTGTTTCAGTGTAATTGATAGTCATTCATTCAAAATCAGGGTGCGTTATGGATACCAGATGAAGGAGTTATCAGCCCAACTGACTTGTGTATTATGTTAGCTAGGGCAGCTACCAATCAAGGTACTGTATTTTTAATACACAAATACATATAACTATACTGTACCATTATCTGATATGAATTTGTGAAACTTTTTCACAAAGGTGTGCACATACATGAAAAAGTCCAAGTCCAGGAAGTACTTACAGATGGTACAACTGTACATGGATTGTTAACAAACAAGGGAAAAATAGATTGTGAATGTTTTGTAAACTGTGGTGGTTTGGTAAGTTTATCCATTTTACAGTATGAATCAAAAAACCATGAGCACCCAGAAATAATTCAGATATCGTTTATTGTTTGTTGTACAATCAGAAAGGACTTTGTGAGTACAAGAAAGTTATCTGAACACATAGCAGTCACACTTCTTGCAGCTAGAGAATTGTTTTAGATTGCTAAACGAACGATAAACGATTTCTGAAATATTTCTGGGTGCCCACTGTTTTTCGATTCGCACTGTAAGATATTTTTTTTGCAGAGAACAATTTTTTTCCTTTTCATATAAGATATTGACAGGTTTTTTTACCTTTTTTCATTTTTTATTGCAGTGGGCCAGAGAATTAGGTCTGGTGAGTATGTTATTTCAATTTCATTTTTTGATTATCATTTTATTTGTACTTGGCATTTCTTTTGCTTGAGTGAGGTTCTAATCAATTTTCACTTACATAACTGACAAACAGCAGTATAAAAACTACCCACATCACCATGGTAACTATAGCCATTGCAAGTCATCACTATGGCAATTGCTACCATGGCAACTATGACTATGGGACACAATGTCATTGATATAGGAATTATTGTTGGCTGGACATGATTAGTCTGTAATATGCATGAAATGATTATGATGTTACAGTGAGACATGCAAAAGTATGACCACTTTTAATACTTTTTTGCCACCAAATGAGCTTTTACACATTGATTTGGTAACACCTGATAGCTTCACATCAAATTGTTGGTTTAATGTACAAAAACCTGTGCAGTAAAGTATGCGATTAATCATTAAATATGGTCATACTGTTGTGTGTTAGGCTGTAAATGTAGAAAGATCTTATCATGCATACTGGTCCTTTTTGACATATTTCAGAAATGCAACCCAGTAGTTAACATACCCCTTCACCCAGTGGAGCATTTTTATATCCTGAGCAAATCCTTAGATGCTGATCACATGCTGCCGGTGATGAGAGACCCTGACGGAGGAATCTATTTTCGTGAGTGGGGTGGAGGTCTATGTGCTGGGGGAATTGAACCACATGCCAAGCCATGCTTCCATGAAAGTACTCCTGAGAATTTTGAGTTTCAACTTTTCCCTGAAGACTGGGATCAGTTTGGTAAGTTTAGACTATGATATCTTGGCTTGTTTTAAAGTAGGAATATAGCTATAAAATATATGCAGGTGCTGTGTGCACATGGGGTTGGCAGAACACGAGAGAAGTGTTAGGAGAAGCACGACACATAGTGGAGTCAGTGCTTCTTGACACTTCTTGAGTATCCTGTAAATTCCCAAGTGCTTTATAACTTCACACAGCACAGCACAGCAAGCAAGCAAGACTTTCTTTCTTTCTTTCTTTCTTTCTTTCTTTCTTTCTTTCTTTCTTTCTTTCTTTTATAAAATACAAATTAGAGTAGTCATTATTTTGGGTACAAATGACTGCAATGGAAAGTGAACGCACGTTCTGTGTGCTCTCATATAGTACACACTCCCAACCAATCAGAACGCGAGAATTATAACAGTTATTTTATAATTGCATTTTAGGGGTTGTTATGGATCAGATTCTCCACCGCGTTCCCATATTGGAAAAGACGGAAATTTTACAGATGATAAATGGCCCAGAAAGCATTACCCCAGACGGCAAAAGCATCTTGGGAGAAGCACCAAATGTAAGTAAGAATAACAAGGATTATTTATAATGGACGACAGGTCATGTGACCCTACCACTAAAATCGAGCAGTTGTGTCAAAATGAACAGCAGAACAGGAGAACTGGCATTAAATAAATTTGAATATTTTAGAAGGATTTGGCAAGGAAAATGTGCTGGATGCAAAAAGCTAACTGAAAGTTACCAGTCGTCTCCCTCTCTCTCACACACGAATGAGTACAGAAAATGGTGGTCCCGTCTCACTTAGAGACGTCGAACAAAAGAGGGCCACAAGTTGGCAACTGTACGTCACGTGTCACCCTCTATAAATAAAGTCAATTATTGTTATTACGGACACAGAAATAAAACATACATACAAAATTGTATTACAAAAAAGATATTATCTAAACTGCCTGCTTTTTCTACTACGACAATCAACATTCCCAAAACGCCATCACCACTGATTTTTATCTTAATATTTTCCCTCAAAAGGTGCGCAATTATTTTGTTGCTGCCGGACATTCCGGCCTAGGAATTTCACACGCTGCTGGAATCGGTGATGTTCTCTCCCAGTGGATAACCAATGGCCACCCTCCCCTGGATGTCACACCACTTGATATCAAGCGTTTTGGGTCACACCACAACAACAAGCGATACTTGCGTGACAGGGTTCAAGGTTCAAATGGTCTGCTTTTTGCTTTGGCTTACCCACGAAAAGAAGTAACGTTTAGTCGAAAAATCAAATGTCCAGTACTGTATACAACATTGGATAAAGCTGGAGCTTCTTGGGGTGACAGAATGGGCTGGGAGACACCTAACTGGTTTGCTCTTACTCCTGACGGTAAGGAAGCATATGAAATGTTTCCAGTAAATGAATAGTGCCTGCAATGACTCCATGGCAACACATATGAGAACTAATATTTACAGTAATAAATCTAAAGCACTCAAGAAGTGTGAGAAGAACTCCCCTAAAGCTCGTGTTTCTCTACATACTTTTTCGTGTTTACGTCACTTCCTGTGTGCTTTATTACTAAAGGGAGCACGGAAAAAAGCTGTTTTATTTGTTAAATAGGAACATTAATGGAGAACCGCTAAAAAGAAGAGGCAACCTCCAGGGGGGGAGGGGGGACTCCAAACAGACAAACCAAGAAAAGAAACACCACCAGTCCTCGCAAAAGAGAACATTTTTTTTCAGGTCAGACCCCCACAAAACTTACCAGGGAAAGGGGATAGAGCTAAAGGAAGCAACTTGGGTAACGTGGAGGAATAAGCAAATAGTTTAGCTAAATCTTGGCATAAGTGGAATTGCCCAACAATTCTGTTTTACTGACTAACTTCAAGTTTAGTGTCTGTAAGGCGAGGCAGGGGAGAGGGAGCTGGTCTTCTGGTTACTCAAAAGAGAAAAACATCAGTTCAGTCTGATATACTGTATACTGCACATTATTGTTAACAGATTATCGGACCAATCAAGGTACATTCGGTAGACCCCATTGGTTCAAAAATGTTGAGGAAGAGTGTAAAGCATGTCGGGATACTGTTGCGGTTGTAGATTTGACCTCTGGTTTGTTTGAATTAAAGGTATGTGGTGAGGCTGTATCGTGTGAAATACGGTATTAGTAAACAATTTGACCCCCTAATGGGTGTCGGTAGGTGGTCCCTTGGGTATCGGAAGGTTGTCGGTAGGTTATCGTTGGGATGTCGGTATGCTAACGGTACGCTGTATTTACTGCTACCGTAAAACAAGTTGGACTCAAAATTTGTTTTTGAGAAAGTCGACCACTGAGATTTTATGTTTTTTCTTGTTTCAGTCGCGAAACGAATCCGAAAGTCTCGAGCTTCTACAGTCTTTGTGTGTCAATGATATAGACATACCTATTGGTCGTGCCATACACACGTCCATGTTGAATCAGATTGGAGGGTACGAGCTACAGTGTACTGTTATCAGAAGAGCAATTAACAGGTATAAAGACTAAAACACAGTGTTTAACACTAGTAAGATTTTATAAATTTGATATTGCATTGGTAGTGTAGCCGTCAAACGCTCGCTGTTATATGCGGTTTTCTCCCTTGATACGAGAGTTTTTCTCTGTGTTCTCCAGTCTTTTGTTTCTATTAGTTAATTGGTTACCCTCACTGTGCATATCTAGTCATATAAAAATGCGCGCGTGCTGTGTGCAGTCATAAAGCCGTGACGCGGCGATTGACCAAACACGAGAGAAGTGTTACGACGAATCTCCACGCGCAGTTTTCATAAAATGCCAATTAGGAAATATGCGCTTTCATATTGCACCTGCTCCCTTCCATTCGTTATACAGTCGTTAAAAAGTTACACATCTCTTAAACAACCTCTCTCCCCCTCCCCTACAACCCTCCCTCATTCCATAGCTTGGGTCCGAATACCTGTTTTTGCTTGAATATATTCTTGTACATTTACACTTGCTTGAATATATTCTTGCATTTTTACAAACTTTATAACAGTTGTTTTTTAATTTTCTAATATGAAGAAGCGAGTGTAGAGTGAACTGTCAAAGGGCAAAAAAGTAAAATGAAGTCTTCCTTTAAATATTTGCTTTTCTTCTAGGTTTTTAATAGTTACCAAGCCCACCCTAACAACGCGCGCTGAAAGCTGGATCTCACGCAACAAGGCCCCGACAAGTGACGTCACCATTACAAATATCCAATCAAATTGCTCTATTCTTGGAATATTGGGGCCGAATTCCCGAGACGTCTTACAGCAACTGACGCTTTCTTCCCTAGGAGATGATGACTTTCCTCTGGATTCGTCACAGGTAAACAACAATAGACAATAATAGTTTTCCCAAATATTTGATTGATTGTCAATTGTCTTTTCACCCCATTTCATGTCCAGGTATTGGAGCTTGACTATGCTTCTGACGTCATTGTTGTACGTACATCAGATGTTTATGGCGCAGGCACAGGATGGCAACTGTTTGTAGATAATGACGTAAGTATAGGAACTAGTTAAAGCTGCGTTCTTTTGGGAACATCAGAGGGGTTTTCTGTTTCTTGGCCGTAAAAGCGCTGTAGCGCCATAAGTTGATGATAATGATGATGATAACGATGATTGCGATGGCGATGATTATGATGGTGTTGTTTTAGTGGTCATGATGCTCGTGATGATATGGAGATAGCGATGGGATGGCAATCAAGATGATGATGATGATCTTTGCAAAGAGTTTCTTCAATTTTTTTTTCATTTTGTCTTTCCAGCAAGTAGAGACCCTGTACAGCCGTTTGATGTCTACAGGACAGGAGTATGGTATATGTAACATGGGCTGGTATGCTCTGAACAACATACGTGTAGAAAAAGGATTACCGATGATAGGAGACGAACTTGGTTCGTCTGTCACGCCCTACGATGTTGGACTGGATTCGTCAATTGATTTTTATAAGGTCTGTGCGAAACTTTCTATCTTTTAGCTTAGGAACATTCTTTTCCCATTTCAGACGACGTGTCATTCTCATGGGAATAAGATTATTCGTTTGAATCCTCCCCTGGACCCGTCTCTGGTACGCCGGGGTGGGTAGAACGTGTCGTGATGGTGCCATGGTGCATTCTGATTGGTTCAGAAGTAATTTTGCGCTCTGTGATTGGTTAATTATTGGTATTTCTCACACAAGTCTTTCCCCCACGTCGTAACAGACATTTTTAGGAAAGAATGCATTACTAGACCTAAAGAACAAGTCCTCCTCTTCCAGTAAAAAGCTCGTACATATGGTGATCAAAAAACACGATGATGACTGTATCCCGTGGGGAGGAGAGACAGTCGTTCATGATGGTGACGTCATTGGTCATGTGACGTCAACAGCTTTTGATTTCAAGCTTGGTCATCCAGTTTGCCTGGGATTTATAGGAAGCCAAGAAGAGGGATTTGATGAAAATCACCTTGAAATTAATATTGCTGACAAGATGTATCCCGTACAAATAGTGAAAAACAACTAGGTGCATGGAATACAATGAGTGTGGTGGTTGTTTGAATTGGTCGCCGTATTTCGATTCGGTGTATAAGATAGAGTTTTTCTTAACTATATTTTTGGCATGTAGTTAGTAGACTGTGAAGCGCCAAAGAGTACACATATATGGCGCTATATAAATGTAGAATATTATTATTATGTTATTATTATTATATTATACTATATTATATTAGTATATTATATTATACTAATATTATTATTATTATGGAAGATCAAGAAACAATGCTTCCAAGTCGAGATTAAACTTGATTATTTTATTTCTCAAGGCCAACCTCGACTTGAAGTCATTATTTCGTAATTATCCAAGTGAATTCGGGAAAAGTTTATTAGAGTTCAAGCAAACATTAGTTATACTAAATACTACGATTTTATGCAAATTCTATTGTTTTCTATTGTTTAATTAGCACTATTTTGTACTATTTAGTAATTTGTATTTCACGGATATATTGTTTGTACTCTACTGCAGTGAGGATGGATACAAATACCAATTGAAAAAGAACTTATCAAAGGGCAAATGAAAAAAAAAAAATCAGATAGATATAGATAGAGTATGGAGTGTGATTGAGAGCAGGGGCGTAGCGAGGACCTAGGCTCTGGGGGGGCACCCACCTCCAAAAATCGCCGAAGCAAAAAAAAAAAAAAAAAAACGCGATATTTGTGACGAAAAGTGTGTGTGTGTGGGGGGGGGGGGGGTCCAAAAATGTCCCTACGCTACTGGGTGAGAATCAGATTAGGTACTAAATAGATACACGACGACATCAGCAACGCTGTAAATCTTATCATGTCTAAATAAATACTATGTTTATTATTATCATTATCACTATCATTAATAGACCCCTTGCACGTGACGTCAAAGCAGCTCAATTTGGAGGGCAAAACAAGAGAATTTCAATCTCCTGAGAATTGGAACCTATTGTTTTGCCCTCCAAATTGAGCTGCATTGCGACGTGCTACGAGGGGTCTATATTGTAATCTTGTTTTTCTTACTTTACTTGCACTTTTACTCTATTTTCTGGTGCGCGCGCGAAACAACTATTGCAAATAACGTACATGTTTTAGGGTTAAGAAGATGGACGAAACTAGTTCCAAAAAGATACTTGATAAGAAGTGCGTAAAAAAAATTAAAAAGGTTCGATTCAGAACCATATGACATGAAGCTTACAAAATCTTGAAGTACAAGCAAAGAAAATATCAAGGAATACATAAGTCAGACATAAGTGGAGATCGGAATTTTAGACCCCAATACCAACCGTGCGCTACACTTACAAATCATCTATACGTATTTACTCGATTGTGCGTCGCCTCCATTAAATGTGTGTGTGGGGGGGGGGGGGGGAGGGGGCATACCTAAAATAGATAAAAAACGCTTTTAAAAATTGAAATAATTTAATTTAATTCAAGATCGTAAGTAAACTTGTTTTTTTTAATGTCCTAAGGTTTATTTACAGAAGCCTAGCAAAATCTTTGCAAAATATACTTACTACAGCATTCTCTTACAAAACTGGATAGCTTGGGTTACCTGTGGTGTAACTGCTCCTTTGGGAGCTGTGAGTTGACGTCACGTGCAAGGCGCGATGTAACCTGAATAAACACTGAGCTCGCAGATGGCTTGCAGTAAATAATATAACGTTCTATATTCTAATTTCTAAATTCTAATTTCTAATAAGTCCACACGATTTTGAGGTAAGCTTTAAAAGCTCAGATACACGGTGCAATATTTCATGCAACATTACGGTCATTAGACCGTGTATAGACGTGTTCAGCTGTGAATGATCAAATGAAGTTTAGTCTTGTTTTATAGTCGTTTTACATGGTTTGACTGTGAGTCACTTAGGCTGCATCGAACTACCTAAAACTTGAGCAACTCCTGCTAATAAATATAAAGAAGCCAAAACGTCCATGAATTTTAAGATTTTAATTCAGAGACAACTTTTAGTGTACGTTTTTTATTTCATAATGCCTGACTGCTCTTACATCATTTTTATTGCTATTATTATTATTATTATTATTATTATTATTATTAATAATATATGATTATTATCTTTAGACATGTTTTGCTGTAATGAAGCAAGAAGGTTATCAGCCAGATGCATTCATATTAATCAAATGCATGTTTTAAGGTACTATTAAAGAAATATATGAGTCGGAAAAGATGAGGGGGGTGATGATCACCATGCAAGCTAGATCACAAATATAGCTATAATTAGTGTAGCTCGGAAATAATTCTATTATCATAAACTTTATTTCAGAAAAACTATTCCTAGAATATCAACATATCTGCAATCTGCATTCGCATCCACATCCACATTTACCAATCACCAGTCTTCCCGAAAGGCAAGTACGAATGTGGGTACTCCCTCACAGGCACAGGTTGTCATTGCAGGAGGAGGTGTCATAGGCTGTTCTGTGGCATATCATCTTGCAAAGCTTGGATGGAAAGATATTTTACTACTAGAACAAGGAAGGTATGGGCAGGGAAATTATGATTCATAACTATGATTTTGTTTGATGGTTATTATGCAAAGAGGCTTTGCTGTGTTTACCCAAGTTAAATTAAAGTTACATTTGTACATATCTAGGTGATACAAGAAAATGTAACTAGCCAATCAGCACGAAGCTAACAAGCTCAAGTTGTTAGCATAACCCATGATGGGGAAAAATTGCGCACCAATGACTGCCTTAGTAGGGTAGGACACGGCAAATGTTTTTCGGTATAAACAAAATTGGAACTAGAATTCAAATTTCTCTCATTACAAACGCAGGATCCAGTGTTTCTAAAATACTGAAAAGTTATTATCAATAAAATTATTTTTTCTTTCAAATTCGAGAGCTAGAACAAGCTTCGAGAAAATGTTCAGGCTCCCCTCCCGTGATTTGATAATTGGATGCGAGTTTTACTTTGTCAAAGAAGCTAGTGAACACGAAGTTTATAGAAAAACTAAAACGAAGTTTTAGCCGTAGCATCTCAATAGCCATGTTAAATCATTTTGACAGGCTTTGGATTCCTCTAAGAGTTCTAGCGACGCGAGTTGTGCTGCTCTAATCAAGTAAGTTTGAGTTGCTGACAAATAATTTAGCTGATATGAATTCTCATAATACTCAATAATAAAACTGAATTGTGGAGAGTCCTATTCGATGCAGCGAGCTCCCTTTGCATTTGAAGGGGACTTCACTAAATTCTAATACTAGTTACATGTTCGTATAGATGCTAAGCTTCTGTGAATATTATACGGAATGCCTTATTTTGACCGGCCGCTTTATAACATGTTCCATGAATTAACATATTCAAACAGTATTTTTTAACAGTTATCACTTTAATTCTAGAAATAGAAAGCTTGCGAATATCTTGATACGTGTAGAAATACATAATGCAAATGTTTCAGTAGCTGCAAGCTTTTCAACACTTGTCTTCTTTTAAATTCTTTTAAATTTACTGAAGAAGCGAACAAGAGTTGTTGGGTTTCCCTTGGGTTTGTTTATATTCTCACACAATGATGCATTGTAAAAATTAAAGCACAGGCTAAAGGCTTACAAAAGGTTAACAACTTTGGAGGGATTGCATGCAGGCCTGGTCGCAAATACTTTACCTAGATAGTAAATATTACTAGGCCTTATAATGATAATCACTTATTCACTTACTCACTTCCTTCCTTCTCCTCTCTCTCTCCCCCTACATCCATTCATAATTTATCCATCCATCCATCCATCCATCCATCCATCCATCCATCCATCCATCCATCCATCCATCCATCCATCCATCCATCCTTCCGTCTGTCTGTCTGTCCATCGATCTGTTCATCTACTCATCTATCCTCCCACCTAAAGATCTATCCATTCACCCATCCATTCATGCATCCTTCCATTCATCCATAATACTTACTATGCTAATGATACTCGTTTTTATAAATTTTTGTAGTGTGAGTGGAGGTACGACATGGCATGCAGTAGGATTGCTCGGCAAATTAAGGGGGACTAGAACAGAAACATACATATGTGATTATGCTGAAACTCTTTATAAAAGACTTGAAGAAGAAACATGTTTGCAATCAGGTAACCAGAACTAGCATCAAGATTAATAGAGGGAATCATATACCTGCTATATGCTCTTAATTTAAAACAATAGATTTTGAGGTGTATTAGAGTGAACTTGGAGTGCTCCCTGCAGTTTGCTGGCTGAGCACTAAAATTCAAGGCATCTTGCATGATGTTATCAAATTATCTAGCTAGAAAACCTAGAGCTTTTAATAAAAGGCAGCCACCGGCAGTTTATTGATGGATACTTCACCTTAAACTGCCGGCTATTTTGACAAAAAATTAATTCATTGCCAAATAAAGTTACAACCTCTTGGGGGATACGGACCCCTACTTTTTTGGATTGACTGTCTACTCCAAATATTATTGAAAGCTCTGAAAACCCTGGTAATGTTTACTTCATCAAGGGACCCATACATAACCATAGAGTAAGTAGATTTTGGTAAAGAAGAAGCTTAATTAAGGTCTACCTAATATCCTGTTTCATAATAATTATGTGGGTTTCAAGTGATCAGTTGCAGCAGTCCTAACATATTAATTATTGTTCTACTTCAGGTTTCAAGAAATGTGGTGGTTTACATTTAGCTAGAAATAATGACCGACTGACAGCATTAAAAAGGACAGCTGTACAAGCAAGGTACAGTAACTGCGCAGTTGTCTATATAAATTTCCTTACCTGCACAAGTAAATTTTGAAGGCTTCAAACAATAACTAGAATGCAGCTTATTCGATCATGTTTTCATAACTCAGACAATCCTCAGGACACTACATGTTTTCACATGTGGTAGTTTAAACTTCCTCCCAAAAATCCATAAACAGATTCGCATGAATTACAAATGAATATATTGGTAGTGCTTTTGATATATATACATATGTTTTTGACAGGTCATATGGCATAACTGCCGAAATGATATCCCTGAAAGAAGCACAGGAAATGTGGCCACTTATGAGAGTTGATGATATCAAGGTTAGTTTATACATATTTATGAAAAATAGGAAATATTAATTTGTCTGTAGTTAATCTGTTGACATGACTCTTCTCTTCTGTAAGGGTGTCAAAATGTCAGTCATGTGCACCAACAAAAGTCTTTCTGTGAATATTGAGTTCCCTGAACATAACTGGCAGATGACCATCACACTTAACCTGATCAGGGGCATGAGTTTTGCATGCATGAAGTTCAGTTCTACATGCATGAAATACAGTTTTGCATGCATGAAGTTCACTTTTCATGCATGCAACACAGGTTTGTGCATGAAAGAATGCATGTGAAATTACCTGCATGCATGCATTCAGGCATGCAAAAGCCCTTGTTTACACTTTCTAAAAAGATATGTTCATGTACTGTACTTGATGACCAGCTAACACATGTTTGTCAGCAATCGGCAGATATGCTGTCACTTAATATTGATCAGCACTCACCCATCACATAACCATATGCAACAAGCACTTCACCAACACTCACTCAGTGTAATAATTAAAGTCTTTCATTTCAAAATTAGGGTGTATTATGGATGCCAGATGAAGGAGTTATCAGTCCAACTGACTTGTGTACTATGTTAGCTAGGGCAGCTACCAATCAAGGTACTGTATTTTTATTAAACAAATATTATCTTTATACATATAACTATACTGTACCATTATCTGATATGAATTTGTGAAACTTTTGTGTAAAGGTGTGCGCATACATGAAAAAGTCCAAGTCCAGGAAGTACTTACAGATGGTACAACTGTACAAGGACTGTTAACAAACAAGGGGAAAATTGATTGTGAAGTTTTTGTAAACTGTGGTGGTTTGGTAAGTTTGTCTATTTTAAGATATTCTTTGCAGCAACAGTTTTTCCTCTATAAATTATTGTTTATAAACGTGATGGTTTTTTTCTTCTATTTATTTCAGTGGGCCAGAGAATTAGGTCTGGTGAGTATACTATTTCATAGCCGTGCATTTTTTTACTATAATTTTGAATTTAAAGTGGAACCCCGCGGCTCTATTGCCACCTGCTTAATACGGCCACCCAGTTATTACAGACGGTTTTGTACATGTAGGTCCCAATGAAACACATTTTCTATGAAATTTACCCGCTTAATACGGACACCCGGCCAATATGGACACTTGGCCAATATGGCCACTTTGGCCTGTCCCTTTGGTGGCCGTATTAACCGGGTTCCACTGTACTGGTTATGATAAAAATATAGCCAATGCTACTCATCACTATAGCGCGGACCATCACTATGGAAAATACTGCCATTTATATACTTATTTCAAGAAAGTTATTGATCACCATGGTAACTGGTCATATTTCAGAATTCCAACCCAGTAGTCAACATACCCCTTCACCCAGTGGAGCATTTTTATATCCTGAGCAAATCCTTGGATGCTGATCACATGCTGCCGGTGATGAGAGACCCTGACGGAGGAATCTATTTTCGTGAGTGGGGTGGAGGTCTATGTGCTGGGGGATTTGAACCACATGCCAAGCCATGCTTCTATGAAAGTACTCCTGAGAATTTTGAGTTTCAACTTTTCCCTGAAGACTGGGATCAGTTTGGTAAGTTTAGCAGTTTGACAAGCTACTGTATAATTTTCATTTTAAACTCTTGAATAATAATTTAACCACACACTTCTTCCATATCAAGTTGGCCTGGGATTGTAGTGGTTCCAAGAAAAAAAGCAGTGCATTTTAATCTAATCAGCCTTTACAGTGAAGGCACTCGAACCGTGAACACTTTGAGGTCTTTTCATACTTTTTTTCTCCTTTTACCTCTTGTGTGAATCGATTGGAAATATGATTTATTTTGAACAATAAGATTATTTGAGTTCAGTGCTTCATTTTCAGAAGGTTTGAA
The DNA here is from genome assembly GCA_023349425.1 of Anthopleura sola. Classification (NCBI taxonomy): domain Eukaryota; kingdom Metazoa; phylum Cnidaria; class Anthozoa; order Actiniaria; family Actiniidae; genus Anthopleura; species Anthopleura sola. Next base: position 15,983,514 of record JALHLI010000001.1, read on the forward strand.
GCAGTAGAAAGTTCATAAAATAAAAAATATAAAAATATCAAGTGTTCATGGTTCGAGTGTCCTCACTGTAATATAAGTAATTGTTCGGCTTTTATTATTTCTAATATCTTATACTTGCATTTACAGGGGTTCTCCTGGAACAAATTCTTCACCGCATTCCAATCATGGAAAAGACAGAAATCTTACAAATGATAAATGGCCCAGAAAGCTTTACTCCAGATGGCAAGAGCATCTTGGGAGAAGCACCAAACGTAAGTAAGAATGACAAAGATTATTTATAATGGACGACGGTTCACGTGACTCTACCACTAAAATCGAGCAGTTGTGTCAAAATGAATGCAGAAATGAGAGGGGGCTTATTAGAGAGGGGGGCTTATAAGAGAGGGGGCTTATAAGAGAGGGGGGCTTATTAGAGAGGGGGGCTTATTAGAGAGGGGGGCTTATAAGAGAGAGGGCTTATTAGAGAGGGGGGCTTATAAGAGAGGGGGCTTATAAGAGAGGGGGGCTTATTAGAGAGGGGGGCTTATTAGAGAGGGGGGCTTATTAGAGAGGGGGGCTTATAAGAGAGGGGGGCTTATTAGAGAGGGGGGCTTATAAGAGAGGGGGGCTTATTAGAGAGGGGGGCTTATTAGAGAGGGGGGCTTATTAGAGAGGGGGGCTTATTAGAGAGGGGGGCTTATTAGAGAGGGGGGCTTATTAGAGAGGGGGGGGCTTAATAGAGGATTTACGGTAATCTACCTACTACTTCTACTACGACATTCACCATCACCTTCACCATCGTCACTGTTACTTACCTCAACCTATTTCCTCAAAAGGTGCGCAATTATTTTGTTGCTGCCGGACAGAGCAGCTTGGGAATTTCACACGCTGCTGGAATCGGTGATGTTCTCTCCCAGTGGATAACCAATGGCCACCCTCCCCTGGATGTCACACCACTTGACATCAAGCGTTTTGGGTCACACCACAACAACAAGCGATACTTGCGTGACAGGGTTCAAGGTTCAGTTGGCCTACTTTATGCTTTGTCTTACCCACGAGAAGAAGTAACATTTAGTCGAAAGGTCAAATGTCCAGTACTGTATACAACATTGGATAAAGCAGGAGCTTCTTGGGGTGACAGAATGGGCTGGGAGACACCTAACTGGTTTGCTCTTACTCCTGACGGTAAGGAAGCATTCAATTGTATGATGTAATGAAATGTTTCCAGTAAATGTAAATTTTTCAGGAGACTCACGTAAAACCTCGCAGGGAAAGGGTAATAGCAGAAACTCATAAGGAGGTTATGAGTTTTTGGTAATAGAGCTAAAGGAAGGAACGTGGAGGAACAAGCGAACAGTTTTGATAGCTAAATCTTGGCATAAGTAGAGTGATTGTCTGTTCTACTAGGGAGTAGTTGATTAAGGGGCAGACACACGGTGCAACATTGCACGAAAGATCGATTGCCTGCAACATTCCGGGCAATGTTGCACCTTGTGTCCGTGGCTTTATGGGATGTAACTGGAGAGAATGGGGTTGGTACATAGAGGGTTTTCCAAAAAACAGTCTGACTAAAAGTTGGGCCAATATATATTGAATCTATGTATTGATATACTGTATACTGCACATTATTGTTAACAGATTACCGGACCAATCAAGGTACATTTGGTAAACCCCATTGGTTCAAAAATGTTGAGGAAGAGTGTAAAGCATGTCGGGATACTATTGCTGTTGTAGATTTGACCTCCTCTGGCTTATTTGAATTAGAGGTAAAAGGATGCATCATAGACTCTTAATGCAGGGAATATCTTACTTGTGCAGATAAATTTGGTCAGATTTTGTTGAAAATGTTGCCATCGTGATTGATTTTGCGGTCGTATTTACTACTACCGTAAAACAAGTTGTACTCAAAATTTGTTTTTGAGAAAGTGGACCACTGAGATTTGATGTTTTTTTTTGTTTCAGTCGCGAAATGAATCTGCAAGTCTCGAGCTTCTACAGTCTTTGTGTGTCAATGATATAGACATACCTATTGGTCGTGTCATACACACGTCCATGTTGAATCAGATTGGAGGGTACGAGGTACAGTGTACTGTTATCAGAAGAGCAATTAACAGGTATTAAGACACCAATACGATGTTCGTGACTTGTCTTAGGCTAAGTAAGACACGTTTTGCTTGGATATCATTCTCGGGTGTGATGTGGTGAATCGTTCGCGCTCCCTACAACTGCTGTTCGGCGCGCATGTATGCTGAGTTTGATTGATATGCGGCTTTTCTCTCGCCGTTAAAAATTAGCATGTCAGTTGATTGTTTCCCATACTGTGTATATCTAAAGTAGAATTCGTTTGACTGTTGAACGGCACGGCTCAACTCAGCCAATCAGGATGTGGAACACAGCACAAAATATTCGCTAATGGCAAGCAAAATGATTTTTTTATTCAGTATATTCTTATTCGCTTTTCTTTTAGGTTTTTAATTCTTACCAAACCAACCCTAACAACGCGCGCTGAGAGCTGGATCTCACGCAACAACTCCCCAACTAGTGACGTCACTATTACAAATATCCAATCAAATTGCTCTATTCTTGGAATATTGGGGCCGAATTCCCGAGACGTTTTACAAAAACTGACGCGTTCTACCTTGGGAGATGATGACTTGCCTCTGGATTCGTCACAGGTAAAAAGTCTACTTCATTATCGTGCATAGCATTTTCCAGATTGTCTTTGAAAACGGGCCATGTGTAGAGAAATAGAATCAGGATGCGTCAGTCAGATAAATATTATAAGTCGTGATGTATTTCCGGTCTGAATGGCTAGATTTCAGTATGTCAGTCTTTGCACTTTTTTACTGAAGGCAAATTGTATTTATAATCACCCCCTTCCCTCCCCTCCCCCTTTTCATTTTCGGTCTCCAACTAAATGTACCGCTAGTATTACCAAATATTCCATGTGTCCTCTCTCTTTTCTTCCCATTTCTTGTGCAGGTATTGGAGCTTGACTATGCTTCTGACGTCATTGTTGTGCGTACATCAGATGTTTATGGCGCAGGCACAGGATGGCAACTGTTTGTAGATAATGACGTAAGTATATAGGACTAGTTAAAGCTATATTCTTTTGGGAACAGAAAAAGGGTTTTTCTGTAAGGTTTTTCTCCGTGTTTTCCGTTTTTTTCCCTCCGTAAAAACAACATGCAAGTTGAGTGCGTGTGAAGTGAACCTCACGTTAGAGACCCCTACGAGGATTAATGGTTGTAAAATATGCGTTTTTAAAGTTTTTATGAAGATGGCGAAGATTATGACGATGAGGATGGTGATGATGATGTTCGCGAAGACTTTCTTCAATTTTGTAATCATTTTGTCTTTCCAGCAAGTAGAGACCCTGTACAGCCGTCTGATGTCTACAGGACAGGAGTATGGTATACGTAACATGGGCTGGTATGCTTTGAACAACATACGTGTAGAAAAAGGATTACCGATGATAGGAGATGAACTTGGTCCGTCTGTCACGCCCTACGATGTTGGACTGGATTCGTCGATTGATTTTAATAAGGTCTGTGCTACGTTTCCTTTCTTTTACTTAAAAATATACTTTTTAGCTTGGACGTAATTTTTTTTTCATTTCAGACCATGTCATTCTCTTGAGAATAAAGCTATGAAAATGTTAGCAATGGGGGTCCAGGATGACATCAAGTTACTCTTGTTTAGACCGCCAGTCATAGCTTTCTTTCCAGATTTTACATTACTCTTTATTCTAGTTTTTAATGCCCCAAATGGCAGTGGCTAACTAACCGAACCACCCCTCCCCCAGAATCGGCCTTTGGTACGTTGGGTTGGGTATGACGTGTCGTGACGCCGGGCGCTATGTTCCAGCATTCTGATTGGTTACTCTTATCCTGTTGTGATTGGTTAATGGTCTCTCACACACAACTATTTTTCCCCCTGGTTGTAACAGACATTTCTAGGAAAGAATGCATTACTAGACCAAAAGAACAAGTCCTCCTCTTCCAGTAAAAAGCTTGTCCATATGGTGGTCAAGAAACATGATGATGACTGTATCCCGTGGGGTGGAGAGACAGTCGTTCATGATGGTGACGTCATTGGTCATGTGACGTCAGCAGCTTTTGATTTCAAGCTTGGTCATCCAGTTTGCCTGGGATTTATTGGAAGCCAAGGAAAGGGATTTGATGAAAATCACCTTGAAATTAATATTGCTGACAAGATGTATCCCGTACAAATAGTGAACAACTAAGAAGCACGGGGCACGATGGTAATAATGAGGTTGGTGGCCAACGGTTACCATGACGACGAGAATGTATGATAGATGATAATCTTTATTTTTATAACACTTTCTATTTCAATTCACATTTTTTAAGCATTCGCAAAATGAAAAATTATGAATGGTTCGATGATACGAATAAGTTGATGAATGATGATGATGACGATGATATTGATATTGATAATGTAATGCTGTTGGTGGTGATGATGATGGTAATATGTTGCGATGTTGATTGGATAGGGGAGTTAATTGGATGTTGATTGTTGATGGGGGTAAGGTTGTATCCATAAAACAAGGTAAACATGGATATCGGTAGGTTCTCGGTATGTTCTCGGTGGGATGTCGGTAGGATATCGGTGGGATGTCGGTGATGTTTTAAAAACTGTACACTGTTGGCCGATACGACACCGATTTTGCATGGGTTCATATCTAATGTTATAACCCAACGATGAATTTTCGCGCGCTGTCATTGGTTCAAATGGGTCACGTGCAGGACGGGTATCAGGCGATATCCCCCGTCCGAAGTGATATTCGTCCAGCAGAAGGTAAAAACGTTAAAAAAGAAAAGAAAAAACACGGAAAACAAAGAAACTCGGTTTTTACAAACAAGTGAGAGTAAAATACAAAGACTGGTTGAGAAAACTACGCCAGGAAACACGAAAAAATCAACAAAATATACTGTAAATGTCTTCAATGGTAAGCATCCATGTTTCGTGAATGAAGTTTTTGGTTTGTTTTCGAAATTGTTTTTATAAACTACTAAAAACCAAAAAAAAATTCGACAACTAATGTCAAACAATAGAATAATTCAATGTCAAACAGCTTTCATTTACCAAAATAATTGTTTTTATATCCAGCTTGGAGACGAGAGAGAATCATTTTTTGAAAACTCTGGAGATGACGAGTCGATGCAGTTTGCTGAATTCATTTCAGTGAAGTCGTTGGGTTATAAAATAAATAAACCCCCTCTGGCTCACTGGAATATCGGCTGATAATGTCCTTGGATGAGAAATGGTCCTCAAAATATCACATTTGCCCTCGAAGCTTCGCTTCTCGGCCAAATGTTCTTTTTTCGGACCATTTCTCATCCTCGGACATTATCAGCCGATATCCCAGCCGCCAGGAGGGGTTTATTTACTAATTATACCGTCAAACAAGATGATGATAATAATGACGATAGTGATGTTAATGATGATGGTGATGGTGGTTGTGACACAAATATTTCACTCATAGGTATTTACTGTAAATACCAAGTATTCATAAAAGGTATTAACAATATAAAAGGTATTCATGTAATGTATACTGTATTCTCAATTCAAGTCCAAAAAAATAATTAGGAATTTTTTAAATCTAAATTTGATACGCGAATTCCTAGACTGATAAGTCGGTGTTTATGGAATCAACCTAGCGAATTCCTACCAGAATTTTTACTTATTTTATTCAAGAAACTTTATAAGTATCTTTTGTTTAATTTATAATTTGTGATTTCAAAATTTGTATGATTTATACTTATATAATAAAAGCAATCGCTGAAAGAAGTCGTTTGCCGACTCGACGCAGTACTAATTTGAATTTTGAAAAGTGAGGTTACATTTTTTTGAGAGATGCAAAATTAAAGAAAGAAATCGAGAAAACAAATCCAATGAAAATCCAGCCATGAAGTAAGAGGTTTGGAGGTATATTGGTATGAGTGAGAAAGCACTTAGTCGGGATGGCATGACGTGACATTGAAATGGCTTCCTGAGTGAATTATCCAATCACAATACGTTAACGGGTACGGTAAAAGACAGTATGACTGATGCACAGGTACGGAATGGACGTTTGAGAGATGCAATAGAATGCGAGTTTTCGTTCGATGTTCGATGCAATAGAGAATATACCTTTTATATTCTGTTTCTCAGTCATACGAAAAAAATAAATAGAAGAAATAAGAAACGCTGGTGCGTGCGGTGCGCTCTCGTAAAGCACGCGCTTCAACCAATCACAAAATGTTTTCATTTAACTGATATATTTATAGACCCCTTGCAGCACTTCGGAATGCAGCTCAATTTGGAGGACAAAACAAGAGGTTCCAATTCTTAGGAGATTGAAATTCTTTTGTTTTGTTCTCCAAATCACAGGTATCCCAAGCTATGGTTCTGAATATATAGAGAGAGAAAGTATGGCAGATCAAAAAATTTCTTTAAAATAAAATAAATTTCATATTTTATTGTTTCTTTACCGGTATATCAATGTTTTATTTGATCTGCCATACTTTCTCCATACTTTCTGCCATACAGTCCAAATTGAACTGATTTGATGTCACGTGAAAGTGGTGTGTAGTACACAAAGTATAGTAATAGACTACTATACGTATAGCACACATTTAATAATACATATATTGGCCCCTATATATGTATGTATTACTTGTCGTGCTTGATTAGTTTGGCTATTTTTCTTTCATTTTCCATTTCTCTTTTTCTTCTATGTTCTTCAAACTGTCTTTCAGCTTCTCGTCTCATTGCCTCTTCCCTTCTCAAATCTTCCTCATCTTTTTTCTTCAGCCATTCTTCATACTTCAAAGCTTTTTTATAACATTCACCGTGACTAGCATGATCAGTACATTCACTTTGGCATTCCTTATGACTCTTTATTTGGTCTTTCTCTTTCAACCATTGTTCATACGTCTTCCCTTGCGACCGAATTTCAGACCACGTTTGGTCAGCAAGTTTCTCGACTGCTTTTATCGCCGCTAATTCAAACTCGCGTCTTCTTGCAGTTTGTTCTTCCTTTTCTCTTAACCAGATTTCAAATGGTATACCATGTTTCTGTCTGGTAAAGAGGTTTTCTTTCCAATTCTCGTCTTTGTCTTTATTGTCCTTCCCAAGATTTCCAGGCAGACTTCCACGTCGATGGTTAAGAGATTGTGTTCGCGCACGTGTAGAAACGAATCTAAATATCGAATGAATGGAATATATATATTTATTGATGTCAGAGCCACAGAGTATATATATGTGGGGGTGAGTGGAGAGGGAGCGCCTTTAGATTTTATAGATACCCTGAAACAACCTCTAGGGTGATCACTGAGTAGCGGCAGTAGAAGCTATGGTGTGAACCATTTAGGCGCGGCGCCAAGGGCTCTTGTTTTATTTAGACATGAAACAATACAGAATTTCCCAAACTAATGCATAAGTAGAAATCTGAATTTTACCCCCTCCCCCCTCCCTCCAACAGACACAACGCTACACTCACAAACTATCTATATACAGTTTATGCAAAGAAACACATGGGATACTTTGATGGTAACAAATTAAGGAATGAGGGCGGCATTCTTTGAGCGAGGGCATCAATTGGTAGTAGGTTAAAAATTGGACGATTTGACTTTAGCGTAGTACCCGTAGTAACTTATCATTGAGATTCCTGTGTCTTATGTCTTACCGATGATGTAGCTCCCCCAATTCCTGGTTGATTTTCAGCGGAAGTAGTTTCCTTGGCGATTGAGGTGAAGTGGGAGCCGACAGCGATTGCACAGGCAGGTCTTGTCTGAGTACTTCAAACCGTTTGCAGTCCACTAGTGGTAGAGTAGCAGTGGTAGCGCTAGGTGTTTGCCGATCACTAGGAATGTTATTGCTCACAGTTGGGTATATTCTAAGTAAATTAGAAAAACAAAATCAGGCGTGAATTTTGTTTCATCTCCATACAATCAAAGCGGGCTCCGTAGATTGAACGAGAACACAGGCAGCCCAACAAAAGCGCAGCGGTCAAAGGAGTGGCCAGCGTCTGGACCTAGCGTCTACCCCTCCCCTTGCCCTTTTCATCACGTCATTACAAATTATACTCACAGCTTTAGTGTCCCAGATGGTGGTCTTTCTAAGTCGCACGCCGATCCAAACTTCCTCTGTAGTATTGGACTTAACTTCGCAACCAAGTCAGGCGAAGGCGACCAGGACTGCCGCCTGGAAGACGAGGGAGAGACTGGAGGGTGTGGAATACAGAACACTGCTGGTGGCGAAGCGCGCGGTGGCGAATGGGAAGAATACTGATCTTTCTCTATGGTCGAAGACCTGGGACGTCCGCAAATCAGCCTTCTTGGTGTAGTTGGTGAGCTAGCAATAAGACTACGCGCTGAAAACGGTCGTTGTGTTGTGATGAGGTTTTCTGTTGTTGGACTCAACCGTGTGCGTTCAGAACCATGGGCGTGGGTATTCACGTGGTGATCACGTGCTGAATCCAAATTTTTTATGATTTTGATTTTAGGTACTGTTCCACTCGATGGCGATGCATTCTTTGGTGTGTGTTTATCGGCACTATTCGATTGTGTTTTTTCAACATTTGCCTCATCATTGACCATAGATTGTTGTGAGGATGCGCTTTCTTGAACACTTTTTTTCTTGTTTCTCAATGGAATACGCAGTTTCAGAGAAGATTTGCGAAATCGAGTTTTAGTTTGCTGTGAAGTTTTCCTTTTTTCCTTTTGCGTTTTATGAGTAGAACTCTTTGCGCTTTGTTCAGTTTTACTTTCTGGAACTTCTTTCGGCGATAAAGAGCTACATTCCATTAAGTTTCTTTGGTCCAGAGCTTCATTGGGTTTATCACCATCTTTCTTTTTCACCCCGTTCAAATCCGAACCCTGTTTCGCTAGCCGGTCGTGTGTAGAATCCTCTTTGCAGACAGGAGTTTGGGCTCGTTTTCCCCGGATTTCGCATTGACTTGCCTCAGTTATCCAACCAGAAACTTGATCTTGCTGCTTATCATTTTTATTCTCTGAGGTCAAGTCCAACTCATTTAGAGAAGTACTTGTACTTTCTAGACAAATTATTTCCAAGTTTGTTTTCTCTTGCTCAGATTCTTCAGCGCTGACAGTTTTCTCTTCACTTGACTTCTTTCCATACTTTTCCAGTAATTCGACGAGTGCAGAGTTTTCAAGCCTTCGTGCTAAATCAAGCGGACTTTCGTGTTTTTCGTCTTGAAAATACAATAAATCTAAACTACCTCGGGTCATGACCATGATATTCACAACACAACTCGAATCGCCACCGGCAACAGCAGCATGAAGTAAACTCCGTCGACTCAGCTTCGTCCTCCTGTTTATGTCAACAAACCACTCCTTACCTTCGAGAAGAGAGTTCAACAGCTCGCCTTTCCCAGTACCTGCTGCAATAAATGCTGCTACAAATGCTCGTTGTTCTGTGTTTAAATAATTTGTTTTATCTTGGATTCCTTTGGTTACGCTTTCGATATCACCTTTCATACATGAAGATGCAAAACTTTGTAACTCAGATATGACGTGTAGTTTAAACGTTTTTGTAGTTTCTGGTGAAGGTAGCGATGTGACAGCGATGGTGTTATCTAATTCCATGTTTTCATGCACCAATACTTGTAATTCAACTGGGATAGCAAGCTCTAACTCACAGTGTAGCTTCAAATCTCTAACATTTGTTGTACTGGTGACGCTGAATCTTGTTTTCTGGTCGAAGCAAGTCTCAACAACAATGTCCCATTGACAGCATTTATCTTTCTCATTCATCTTACTTTCAATTTTACAGTCAATGTTTTCATTGAGCAAATAAGGCAGCTTCGGTTTGTCATTTATAAGTGGTTCGTAGAAAAACTGTCTATCTCAGGGCAGAGTTAATAGAGGGGACTGGTTATGAAACCCGGCAGACTTCAAAGGAGTATGTCTTTGTCCAGGTTTATTCGCGTTACGCTCTGATGACCGTGCACTCAGCATTTTAAAAACAAGAGAGGCTGCGGTGTAGTTTTCAAAGCGTCGTTCAATAATATCGTGTTTTATATAGTTGATATAGTGAAATAGTCCGATTTAAGAGTATAGTCTTCTTGATGTGATGCCAGGGGATAACTGTGCGGTGTTTGGATGTGGTTCATCCAGAAGAACCAAAGGAATCGGCATTTTTAAATTGCCTTTTGTGAAAGACAACGAGTCTAGAAAATGGCGGGAAGCGTGGTTGAAAGAAATCACAAAAACCAGAGAAATGGACCAAAACATGAAAAGACAAATTCAATATGACAGAGTTTATACATGCGATTATAATATAGCTAAGATGGTACGCGCGCTCTGATTGGCTAATTTACCATGAACTATTTGCCCATGGGTAGCACGCTGACTAAGTTTCTTATTTAAATTTGAAAGCTATATTATAAAAGAAATGGTACATAAGTAGCTGTGCATCCATCGTGAAATAGATGCACTTGGGAGGTTGCTTAAGCACTCAAGAAGCTAGAGTCGCACTCGGCTACGCCTCGTGCGACTCATTACGCTTCTCTCGTGCTTAGCAACCTCCCGCGTGCATCTATTTCACGATGGATGCACGCTACTTATGAACCATTCCCTTAGAAGCATTTCAAACCTGAAGATGTGGAAATATGTAAGTAAAAAGCACATTATAGCGTGTGTAAATTTGATGTTTACATGTATCTCAAGTCGCTTGTCAGATCGCGTGCTCTTTGTATTGCGTCTTGACAGTCCTTGACTATGTGAATCTAAATATATTTTTGTTTCTTTTGCAGTTCACTCAAAGAAAATGACAAAAAAGAAGCCAAAGTTTGGCGCTCTACCGCTTCTTAACATGCCAAAAAAAAGCCATGAGACATCGAAGCCAGCACCACGACCACCACGATCGGTCGTAAGAGACGAAGTGCAGCATGTAAACACAAGTTGCTATGCTACATTTGCCGAGTTTTGTCAGCGCACCAAAGCCCTGAAACTAAGTAACTGGAACTCTAAAACCCTATCAGATAGAGTTGTTTTTAAGAAAATGACAGAACAATATCTCCTACCACATCTGGAAATCATCGTAGACGACAGTCTTGGTTTCACTGTGAAAGTGTATGGATCGTATTTCAGGTAGATCACACATTGAGTGATGACTTTGCAAAAATCCTTGACACTTCAGATGTCAAAATAACTCCATTTATGAGTTATTTTGCCAACAACAGAAGAAATTATTTTCTAGAAGCTCAAAAGGAGTGAGATACCACCCTATGATAATAAGGTTCTGCCTGTCCCTCCTTGCCAAGTCTCCCTCATGCTATGAGGAGTTGCGCAACAGTGGAGTCTTGGTATTACCAAGCCAGCGAAGGCTCAAAGACTACCGCAATGCCATAAGGCCTGAAAGAGGGTTTCAGAGAGAAGTGATCAATGAACTGAAGACAGAGACAAATGAGTACTTTGATACCCAACGATATGTAGTCCTTCTTTTCGAGGAAATGAAGGTGCTAGCCAATCTCGTTCTAGACAAGACTTCAGGGGAGCTCATCGGATTCACAGATCTGGGTGACCCTGAAGTCAACTTTGCTGCATTGGAGAGACCTGACATGATTGGGACCCACGCCCTTGCATTCATTGTCAGGGGGTGTGTACAGAGCTCAAGTTTTGTCTTGCACACTTTGCAACAACAGGAATCACTGCCTCCCAGCTGCTGCCCATCTTTTGGGAGGCAGTTTGTATCCTTGAGACAAACTGTAACCTGTGGGTAATTGCAGCAACAGCTGATGGTGCCTCTCCTAATAGGAGGTTTTTCCGACTGCACAAGGCATTGGATGGAAATGCTGGAGGAGATGAATGTTACCGCACCATCAATTTGTTTGTACCTCATCGCTTCATCTACTTCTTTGCTGATGTTCCACATCTTATCAAGACAACACAGAACTGTCTAAAGAGCTCTGGTTCAGGCATCTGTACAAGGTACATGTGGAACAATGGACTATATGTTTTGTGGGAACATATTGCATCAATGCAATGTTCTATCACGATGCTGACAATGCCTTGAAACTTCTACCATGACTTACATATGAACATGTCAACTTAAATGCATATTCTGTTACGCGTGTCAACCTAGCAGCGCAAGTCTTGAGTGCATCAGTAGCATCTGTGTTGAAGTCATTTGGACCTCCAGAAGCTGCAGCTACTGCTAAACTTTGTTAAATGGTGGACAAATTTTTTGACTGCCTGAATGTCCGCAGCACAAAGGAGCATCAGCGAAAGTGAAAGCCATTTCTTGCCCCCTACACATCTGTTAATGATCAAAGGTATGCTTAATAATAACCTATGATAGTAAGCTCATTATATTTGTTTAAAAAATAGTTTGATTTTAAAATAGACAATAGAATATTGTGAAATACTACTAGATCTAAATACACTGTAGTACTACTGGCTGTGCATATTCCGCATTTGTTTCATTCTATTTTTGATTAGTGCTACATGTATGTTGCAATTTTCCCTCTCATTATTACTATGATTATATTAGATTACTTGTGTTTGTATAAGATTCATGTAGAAAATTACACCTTGCTGGTGTATTAATTGATATAGAATTTACATTTATTGTATTTCTTATTCTGTGTCTAATTCATATTACAGATTCCAGTTCTTAATGGAGTTTTTGGACTATCTAAAGCACTGGAAAGAAAGCACCGAGATAAGGCAAGGGAATTTCACTCAGAATGCCAGAGCACGTATGTTTCTTTCATGGCAAACATATGAGGGCTACAAAATAACCATTCATTCAGCAATTGAGGCAACTAAGTTCCTTTTGCAAGAAGGGATGGAGTTTGTCTTGACAGAGCGCTTCTGTCAAGATCCAGTAGAGGAGTATTTTGGGAAACAACGTAAAATAGGAAGACGCAGTGACAACCCAGACATCCATATGTTTGGATACAACAATAACACCATAAGAATTCAGAGATCTGTATCCTGCCAAAGTGGCAACACCAGAGGAAGAAGGGATAAGAGGAAAGCATGGCAAGAAGTTTCTGATGATAAGCTGTCATGCCGAATAGTCAAACGCTCCAAGTGACATTTTTTCTTTTGATATGAAGGTATTAATTTTGTGTAGTAATCAAAATCAACAAACCACTTATTATGTAGAGTCAGTAATATCAATATTTATATACTAAAATTAATGCAATCAAGTCAAAACAATTTTTTTTAGATGATTTCTTGATAGTCTACAAAAACCTAAAGGCATAAAACATCAGAACAAGTGTGGATTTGCTCACATATTGTATGCTTTAAGTTTTTGTGCTAAATTAATTACAACATCATTATTTTGTTGTTTTTACAGTATAGAAACAATACTCAGTAAAAAATGGACAATTGCATTTTTGAATTTTGCAAACATGTCTTCCTATAAATTCACTGTAATTTACCCCTCTATTAACTCTGCTCAGGGGTTAGGTTATGCCCTTTATAAGTTGTCTTTGGTATTAGATTACTTTGGATGCTTACTATGTACACATACCAAAGTTTACATCCTAGCTTATTTTTTGGATAAAAAAATTGCTATATCTATCTATCTATATCTATATAACCAAAATCCAGAGTTAATGCCATAGGTGTTGCTTCTTTTGGTTCTTTTAATAGCAGAAACTAGATGAAACTAAGAACAAAGTTTTAGCATTTCTGGAAAAAAGCTTTTGGTCACGCTGCAGTGTTTTTTTAAGCATGCGCAACAGCAACAGCGTCCTTGGACGCGTCGTTTCACTTACACTGTCGACGAATGTTTGTGCTTGTTCGAATCCAAAGAAAAACGTTTATTTCTTAATGAATATACGATGAAATGATCGTTTATGTAGCGTAAATTTATCTGTTCTTATCAGCATGGATTCAAAGTGGGACTATCGTAAAAGTAATGGTTAATGCGGGCTCAATTACAGTTAATGCCGAAGCGATGGCAGATCAAGTAAAACTTGCCATTATTTCGCCTGAAACCAAGGGAAGAAGCCTTCTTTCTGCAGCAGGTAAAATCTATTACAACATAGAAGGGCCATAGTATACTTAGACAAGGGTAGCTTCGATGTTTTTGGTCATAGTTGCATAAGCTTAAGTAAGACATATGGCTACAAAACGAAGGTTTGAAGAAGACAATGATAGCTCTTCTTCATCTATAAGCTTATTTGAAAACTTTTCTTCATATAACGATTCAAATGAAGAATCAGATATAGAGTCAGATACCGATTTAGGTTCAGCTACCGATTCAAATTCTACTAACGATGCAAATACAGATTCAGACAGCGAGTCAGTTGAGAGTAGCGCTTCATATCGACTAGGGAACGATTTAATCCAAGCTGTGGTTAATAACAATAGAAATGAAGTACATATGTGCCTCAGAAATGGTGCTGATGTCAATTTCGCCGATGGTAGTGGAAGGACTGCATTGCTTTATGCTGTTTTGCATAACAATGAAACTATGGTTCGTAGATTGATCAAGGCTGGTGCTGATGTAGACGCAACTTACGAATTGGGTCAAACTGCTTTGATCTATTTAGCAAAATATGGAAACAAGAAAAGAGTTTTTGTCGACGGACTCACTCGTAAAGTAATTGATTATAATGGCAGTGAAACCATAGTTCGCACACTCATTAACGCTGGTGCTGACGTTAATAAAACCAATATTCAAGGTAAAACAGCCCTATTTTATTCTCTTCAAAATAACAATTTGAGTTTTGCTCAAGCACTGATTAAAGCAAGTGGTGATATTAATAAAACCTATAGTGAGGGTAAAACTGTTTTAGTAACAGCTGTTGAAAACAACAGTGAAAGACTGGCTTTTTTCCTTATCAAGGAAGGAGCTGATGTCAATATTACAGATAACTTTCGTAAACATGCACTGATTTACTCTGTTCTAAATGGTAATGATACTCTGGCTGATGGATTAATTCAGGCAGGTGCTGATATTAATAAAGCTGATCAAAATGAGAAAACTGCTTTGATGCATTTTGCTCAAAGTGGCCAAATGGTACCTTCATTTGTCAAGGCAGCTTGTATAGTGGCAAATAGACCTGTTTCATCTAGAATCTCTAGGAATAAAGATTTGATGGATACATTGTTGACAGCTGGTCCAGATCTTGATGCAAGAGACAACCAGGGTAATACTGCATTGATTCTTGCTGTTCAAGATGACAATCAGAGATTGGCTTACAAACTGATTAATACTGGTGTCAGATTGGACGTTCCTGATAATCGAGGGAGGACTGCATTGATGCATTCTGCTAAAAGTGAAAATAATAATATAGCCTACCAGTTATTAGAGGCAGGTGCTGATGTGAACATTTCTGATTATGAAGGTAACACTGCGTTGATTTATTCTGTAAGAAACAATAATGAGAGTCTCGCAAGCGAATTGATTGAAGCCGGTGCTGATGTTGACTTCATTGATGCAAGTGGAAGAACTGCCTTGTTCTATTCACTACCAAACCAGGAAATAGCTCGTAAATTGATTGATGCTGGAGCTGATGTAAATATGACTGACAACCAGAGTACAAATGCCCTTATGTATGCAATTCATAGAATTCATGCAAGTCATGGTTTAATTTCTTTCAATTACAATTCTTTCATGATAGATTTGTTTGTTTCTACACTTATTGAGGTGGGTGCTGATGTGAACAGAACTGATTATCAGGGTAAAACGGCATTGATCCTTGCAGTTCAAAAGAACTATAATAGTTTGGCTTGTAATCTGATTGATGCTGGTGCCAATGTGGACATTGGTGATAATTGGGGTAAAACTGCATTGATATATTCTGTACAAAGTACCAAACAAAAAAGAAGTGTTTTTATCGAGGAAACATCATACTTTTATGTTCAAGGTGATATGACTAGCACTCTTATTAAGGCTGGTTCTGATGTCAATCTAGCTGATCACAAAAGCAAACATGCTTTGATTTATGCCATCCAAAATGACAACAGAAGATTATCATCTGATTTAATTGAAGCTGGTTCAGATGTCAACCTAGTCGATAACGAGGGTAAAACAGCACTGTTCTATGCTGTTCAAAATGGCAATGAAGGTTTGGCCAAATTATTGATTGATGCTGGTGCTAAAACTGACATAGTTGATGGTCAGGGAAAAACTGTTTTGATTTATTCCAGCCAATATGGGAATAAATCTTTGACTTTTTCTTTGATCTACACTGGTGCGGATGTCAATGAGACTGACAATAATGGAAGAACTGCATTATTTTATGCGGTATCAAATGAGAATATCGCCATAGTTCAATGTTTGCTCAATGCTGGGGCCAATATTAACATCAGTGATCATGATGGCAAAACTGTCTTATTTTGCGGTGCATTCAGTGAAAGTATTGTGCGTGTTATAATCAAGCATAGGAATGGAAAGGCTCTAATAAATAAAAGAGATCGACTCGGGAGAAGTCCATTATTTTATGCTTTTACAAAATCTCTGGCTTCAGCTCGCTGTCTTCTCAACAATGGAGGGAATCTACATATGAGAGATAACTGTAACATGAATGTTTTGTCTTATTTCATTGAACACCACATGAAGAGTGTTCATGTTCTTTCTCCAGTATTTCTTAATAATGGAATTAAACTATTTGAAGAGAAAGGAGTACGAGAAAATATAGTTTTCGATGCAATGATTAATGCAGCATTCATTAAAGTTTTCCCCACAACCCTTTGGCTTCAGTCTGGTAAACAAGCTTCACCAAATGACATGATGTATGTTTTTGATACTTTGCAATTGTCCAAGAAGTACATCACAGACAAGTCAGACTGGAAGAGTTCTATCATTACAAGGATTTTGAGAATGAGGAAAGAATCCCATTTGTATATGAGTACTATCGTCGAATTACTCTTGGAACTAGGAGCCAATCCAAATTATGCTGATGCAGATGGAAATACAGCAGTTCACTATGTGGCATGTTTACCAGCACTTTTTAGGCCAACTGCATGTACTATACTCATGAAAATATTTAGCCAATTAGAGAAGTTTGGAGTGTCTTGTGATGCAAGAAATCACCAAAATGAAACGCCACTACTGTTTTGTTTATCAAAGAAGGTCTGGGATTTGGCGAGTACAAATCAAAGATTGGCATCCATGACAATGTTGATTGAAGTCTGCAATTTTTTGCTGGAACATGGAGCAAGTGTCGAAGAAACATCAAGAAATGGAGAATCTGTTTTTCATTTAATCATGAAGCTTTTTCAACAAGGTTTTCTCCTGCATAATGATAAGATTCGAAAAGATTCTCTTTCTAACCTGTTAAAACTGTTACAGTTATTTCCACGTTCAAAGGTAACCAGAGCAGTAACTGTTAATAAAAGGGATGCTGATCTCAACTCTCCACTTCATCTTTGGGCAGCACTGGAATATGAAACAACGTTTGAGGGCGATGATGGTGCTTTTGAGCAGAACGTCATAGAAACCATTTTCAAACATCTTCTAGATTGTGGAGCTAAACTTAATGATAGAAACATGAAAGAAGAAACACCTCTTCATCTGTGCAAAACCTGGACTGGCGTTAAACTGTTGATAGAGTCTGGTGCAAATCCAAACGTTGTCGATTCATCAGGAAGTCCACCCATGCTAGTTGCAGCGAAGAACAGAACAAGAAAGAAAGCTAGTTCCTTTTATTCGGATGCCCTACAAGACCCAATAGCATTCTGGAAAAGCATTCTTGAAAAACATCTGGACCCTTGGAGTGTTAACCATCATGGTGAATCCGTCCTGAGTATTCTTATTGAATCAGAGGCTTTCGATTTGGCCAGAGCTTTGTTGAAAGTGGCTGTTCTAAGGAAGTTGACTTCACAAGACACATTCGTGGTTTCACTTTTGAATACAATCAGTAAAGACAGATCCATACGTGCACACTGGAAAAGCAATCTTATTGAATTAGTTTTGAAGTCAAGGAAGAATCCAATCAACATGAAAGAAAATGAAGAAACACCACTTCACATTTGTTGCAGAAACATTGTAAGGCAGCAAGAGACTTCTGCAGCATCTCTTGAGTCGACTAAATCCTCTGTTCACTGGACAATTGCCACACAGCTTATTTCACATGGATTTGATTACAAAGCTCCTGACTCATCAGGTCAAACCTGCCTAGAAATTGCGAAGACGTATCCTGCACTGAAAGACCTCTTGATAAGACCTGTTGATGAAGTTCCTTTGCTTATTCCTTGGACGTCGATTTCCAAATCACACGAAAAAATACTGGGAAATGTTGCTAGAAGACAAGAGTGCAGCAAGATCGAAAACTACTGGTATCACAAAAGGCATATACAGAAGGGATCATTTGGGTTCGTTTTTGCAGGAATATATGAAAAGGGTGGCAGGGAAGTGGCCATCAAGCGTATTGAAAAGTTGCGCATACATCGAGAAGAGAAACGGGAAATATTGAACCTTACCGCACTTGCAGATTGCGAACAGGTGGTTCGTTATTTGTCCTTCATTGAAGATGAACACTTTGTTTACATCGTTTTAGAACTTATGGAAGGAAATCTTAATAATTATCTTAGCGGAACGATTGATGTGGAAAAAAGTGTTTCGCTTTGTGATGATATAGTAAGAGGACTAAAATATCTACACGAAAAAAACATCCTGCATCGTGACCTCAAACCATCCAACATTCTTTTCAAAGTTTATCCAAGATTGTGCTTAAAAATTGCTGACTTTGGTTTAAGCCGTAGTCTAGATGCAATTGGCACTTCCACTACAATAAGTGGTTCTACTGTTGGTACGAGATGTTGGATTGCTCCAGAGATTCTAAAGTCTTCAACTAAGGGACATTCCAAGTCATCGGATGGTTTTTCATGTGGTCTCCTTCTCCACTACATTTTATCAGTGAAAATACATCCTTTTTGTCCTTGTGATTGCACTAATAAAAGTGAATTACAAATCACAAACGAAATGGAGAACAACATGATAAATAATAAACTAGATGGATGGGATTCCTCACTCTGCACCGAAGCTACAGATCTTATAAAGAGTATGTTAGACAGTGATGACAAGAAACGACCAACGGCAGCTGATGCATTGACACATCCATTGTTTTGGTCTAAAAAGAAAAAGATGGATCTTCTAATTGCTGTTGGTAATCAACCGGAATTTGCATGCCCACGTGCTAAGAGAGGATCGCCATTTACAGGAGTAGAGACAGATCTTGAGAAGAACTTTAGTACCATCATCAAGAACACAGTTTGGAATGATGCTAGGTATGCAAACATGCATGCAATTTATGCTGAAATGACGTCAATGAGAAGGAGATCACTGTACGACACTAAGTCTGTAGTTGAGTTAGTAAGGTTTATACGCAATACCCACGCCCACGTCTCTGCAGACAGAAGACCGACATACATCAAGAAACTAGTGCTTGAAGATTTTGTGTTTCTGGAACATTTTCCCGGTCTCACTATTAACGTTTTCAATTGTGCAAGAACTCATGGTTGGGACTCGAGAGAAGAAATAAAGTACGCCCTTGATTAAGGTAACATAGTACTCCTGTTTTTTGGATGTGAACTATCGATTGCATTATGATTGTAACTTCAATAGTCCCTTTCACAGTTCCCTACGCCATCTGAAAAGGTAGCGTTAAAGCGAGACGAAAGGTTAGCTTGCAATGATAGAGAGATGTGAATAATTGTCCGAGGTGTTAAAAAAGGTTTCTATCATTGAAAGCTCAACGTTCATCCTGCTTTGATGAAAAAGCACAGCTACCTTTCAAGATGGCGCAAGGAACTGTGAAAGGGTCTATTGCATTACTGTAATACACATAGCCCCCTCCCCCCTGCATAAAAATTGGTGACCCATGACCACCATTTGCACCAGTCCACCCCACACTCTAGAAATAATAACTGGTACGTCTCTTATCTAAGAACTTGAACCGGTAAACCTGTGTCAAGAAACTCCCTCACAATGCGGGTTGAGGTTGGGGATTGTCGCAGTGAACTGTGAAAGGGACTTCTGATCGATGTGCATGTATTTTTTTTAGGTCGATATGGAAGTATGGAAGGAGATCAAAGCTCGGTAATGAACAAAAAACCTTAGATTAGCCAGGTAAATATACCACTACAAGACATCTGGACAAAATCAAGAACCTTGAAATTCGCTACTCTTATTATGCATGATTGACTTAAAACTGAAAATGCCAGTTGTATTGGCTCTGGTT
The DNA here is from genome assembly GCA_023349425.1 of Anthopleura sola. Taxonomy (NCBI): domain Eukaryota; kingdom Metazoa; phylum Cnidaria; class Anthozoa; order Actiniaria; family Actiniidae; genus Anthopleura; species Anthopleura sola. The sequence continues at coordinate 16,003,669 of JALHLI010000001.1, forward strand.
ATAGTCAAGGCAGAGTATCACAAGTATTCACTATTTTTCATACATCAGTTCACTGGTCAAACACAAAACATTCAACCAAGGCTGCAAGTTAGTTTCAAAGGGTTATTCAAATTTGAACCTTGAACCCTCGACTGAATACTTTTTGTTTTGACCAGTTAACCGATGCATGAAAAGTGGTGATTTAGACAAATTTGTTCATTAGTAGCTCATGCTAAAACAGCTCACACAGACAGCCCAAGCTCCGTTTCTGCCAAGCATCAGTCGAAATATTGAAGCTAGGCCTTAGGCCATATTTCTATTTACGAAATCTCATTGCTTAGGATTTTTTGGTTCCATTGTGTTAGTTGTAGGCCCCTTGCCCCTTGCCTCCCTCCAAATCTGGGGTTCAAAAGAAAAGAATTTTCTTCTCTTGAGGATTGAAGTCTTTTCTAATGTTCATGGGTTTTTTAACCCCAGATTGGGATTTAGTGCAAGGGTCTATTGCCTTAAAAGTTGCTTTGAATCCCATAGATGGAAGAGGGATAAATAATTATTTATGCTATAGAAATGTAGCATTACACTCTATGCTGGACAGAAATGGAGTTTGGGCTTCCTGTGTTGATTGTGATAGTTTTGCGCAAGTCTGAGCCAGGTCTAAATTGTACAGAACAAGGTGAGCCAGATAATTAGTAGCTAGACTTTTGTAGATAAGAGCCTGATACACAGGTTATAGATGTAGACGTATCGTGAACATTATTTTCATGTTATAGCAATCGTCAAGAGAGTATGAAGTAAGAGAGCGCATATCCCATACATAGGTCTATCCCTACTCCCTATGAAAATTAGTTGAAAATCTATTTTTAGATCCGTACGCAGCTACTTTCAACTGCGCGCGCATCCTAAACTGAATCAGGAATCCCAGGATAAAATATTTCAGGTTGCGCACGGAACTAAAAATAGATTTTAAAATAATTATCATAGGGCACGGAAATGTGTGCTCTCTTATTTCATACTCTCTTGCCATCGTATAGAGGTTTTGCACCATCACGTGCTGATAGCCATGTTAGATACAGAACAATATAATCGATCTCTTTACTCTCGGGGATTGAATTCTTTTGTATGTAAAACTGATTGTATATTGTACCTGCTATCAAACATGGCTGACGTCACGTGATGGTGCAAAACCTCTGTTTGACCATTTTGTTGAGTGCTGAAGACGCGAAGGGCATGTGTTTGATTACTTTATTATATGATTATCAATGAAATACCTATATTTCAAAAATTTGATATTTTCACACGTGAAAATAACATGCCATTTTCACATGTGAAAATATCATCACTATGGTTACATACTTCTTATAGCAGGAAAAAGCTCGAAAATTCTTTCTTTTCTTTATCATTGATAATTATATAATAAACAGAATATTACATGGGCGCTTGGATATATGAATTTTATCTTCTTGTGTTGAAAATCTCTAACTCGTTCGCTGCGCTCCGGGCTGCGCTCACTCGTGAGAGATCTTTACAACACTCGAAGATAAAATTCGTATCTCCGTGCGCCCATGTAATATCCTCTATATCTCAGTCTTTGATACAGTTTTATGTATCAGTTGTAACGAGTGCGATATGAATGCGCTACTAAATTTCATTGCCTTTGGAAGTTTCTTAATGTATCTGCAGGGATGGATCCAGGGGAGGGGTGCAGGGGGTGCGCACTCTTCCTGAGCCGATTTTGTGCCTACTTTATAACTTGCAAGATATCCGACACAAGGCTCGATCTTTTTTCATTGGTTCCGCGAGTTTTACGTTTTACCCCTCCCTGAACAAAATCCCGGATCCGCCTCTGGTCTGTATATATTGTCATATTAGGTTTGTGTACGTTTCAGAGCACTTTAGAAGCTCATTGGTTTTTTTAAATATTTTCTGGTATTCCTAGTCCACACTTGGAACAGCCATTCAGTTTTGTCCTTACACCTTACAAAGGGGTGCAGTGAGTCTGCATGTTTTGCTTATGCTTATACTTGTGTTGCAAGTGTGAACAAATGCTGAAGAGTTATGAAGTAAGTATTAAGAAGCCTAACGCAAAAAGGCATTTCCTTTTTATAATAATAGATTCTAGGGTTTATAGGACAGGTATAAAGGTCGTTTGACTTGCGAGTCATGAAGCGGCGATAAAAATTGCCCCAAATTTGTATTGGAAGTACACGCTTTATTTATGACTCTTTAGAAACTCGCTTTCAAATTGGTGCACATATTATAAGGAGCCTGGATACCGGTCCCTGCATCTTGTCCTTGCTAAATATTCCGTAATAGTCTGACGATCTTAGCAGAAACATGCCTCATCGACGTTTTTGTTATACACCTATTTCAATTAACGTTGATAACGGGAGATTTGCATGGAATGGTCGATCTGATCAATGATAACATCCCACTGCATGACAGTTACCTTTATGATTTTCATTCATCTCGCTTTCGAAGTTTTCCGCAACTGCTTATGAAAAATATTATTGGACAATGCCAGTTTTACGTGGCTTTTATGTATACGTATATAGCTATTTCAAAAAACGTTGAATACTGCATACTGAATAGTGCATTCCAAGACCGAAATGCATTTTGGATAGTGCTATATTTAGTTAGTAACCTTTATTTATTTTTGTCTAAAGTAAAATAAATAATAATTATATATTTTATTTTTAGTGCATTCAACATTCAAACAATATACTAGCTACATGTAGAGAGCAAATCGCTGTATATTTACTTTTATTTAAAATTAATGAGACCCACAATGCATTTCGGTCTTGGAATGCACTATTCAGTATTCGGTATTCAACGGTTTTTGAAATAGCTGTATCACAGGTTATACCCTCTATGTTGCAATATATAGGAATATAGGGTTATTTAAATCTGGTATACTGCATTCAAAAAAGTCGACAAAGATATTATACATAGACCCCTTGCAGCACGTCGGAATACAGTTCAATTTGGAGGACAAAACAATAGGAATTCTTTTGTTTTGTCCTCCAAATTGAACTGCTTTGACCTAACGTGAAAGGGGTCTCTATATATATACATATACATTGTATATATGTATTTCCCTTAGCATAAGATTTTACTTGTAGCATTCTATATAGATGTAGGAATTAAATTTCTTTTACGAAATCTGAATTTGTTGTTAATAAAAGATGATTCTAAATAGCGACTATGCAACGAAAAGAAACTTGGTCACCCTGTGGTTTCATTCGACAGACATGCATATGCCTGCATGCCCCATGCCCCAGAGGCATGTGAAGAATGTGAAGGCGCAGTTGGTGCAGCTGCTTCGCTTTGGGAGGATAACAGAAAATTTTATTTTAAGTTACAAGTGTTTTTCGCTCTAATATTCTTCCTAAGTATGGCTTAATACACCAGTATTACGTGGATATGCCTTAGTACAAATACCAGTATGTTTTATCAGCTTGAGTTTACAAGTAAACCGAGACAAAACACCTAGTAAAAATTTTTTCGTTGGATCATGAAGGCGGAAATGATAATGGCGATGTATGAGTCAACACCGAAGAAAACGTCCAGACTTGGTCATTCACTTCCCTTGAGCGTTAAGACATAGTTCATAGAGGGAAACTGTTTTAACTATGGTTATAACTATTAAGACTGACTTGCAGGAGAAGTCTGTATGGATGTAAATTCGTTATGGCATATTATCAGCCATTTTCAAAACGGTTTTCAAAACATGTTGTTTTGTTGCGAAGAACAAAAACTCGTCCAAGCAAAACGAATTACAGAGAGGCCGAGAAAAGATTTCGTCTTATTAAAGCTTTCAGAGAAGGCAATACAAATGAGGTATTTGAATCGATTAAATCTGGCGTCGATATTGATTTGGTCGACCAAGTTGAAGGAAGAAGTGCACTGACGTACGCCGTTATATTCAATAATAAAGATGTAGTTCAAGCCTTGATCGAAGCTGGTGCTGATGTCAATATAAGTGATAATTATGGAAAAACTCCATTGTTTTATTGTGCTGAGATTGACTACTTATACATGAGAGAAATTTCCAGGCGTAGGATGTTAATCGATGGTAGCGAAGAACGTAATAAAGTAATTGATCTTGACTCTAGTGTTGCTTCTGCACTAATCGAGGCAGGTGCTCACATCAACCTTGCTGATAATCAAGGAGTAACTCCTTTAATGTATGCTCTTCAAAACAACGAACGTTTGACTTGTGCACTTATTGATGCTGGTGCTGATGTCAAGATCATTGACGAGAATGGCAGAAATGCTTTGCATTATGCTTCAATAAATGGTAATGAAAACATAGTTTCACAATTGACAAACAGCATTGACATTGACTTAACTGATAATCAGGGCAAAACTGCTTTGATATATGCTGTTCAACATGGCCAAACAAGTGTAGCTGCTAAATTAGTTGATGCTGGTGCAGATGTTAATCTAGAAGATAAAGAAGGGAAGACTGCTTTGATTTATGGTGCTCTGGATGACACGGAAAGTAGAGAACATCAAATTTTGCAGTACATGTCCACCTACCATGATGATGGCAAAGCAAAAAATAGCCCCAAAAGTGTAGTTTCCATGTTAATTAAAGCTGGTATTGATTTCAACAAAGCTGATAATCAGGGCAAAACTGCTTTGATACATGCTGTTCAACATGGCCAAAAAAATTTTGCTGCTAAGTTAATCGACGCTGGTGCAGATATTAATGTAGTGGATAAAAAAGGCAGGACGGCTTTGATTTATTACTTGGAAAGTAGAGAGTTACATCGATTGGCTCATTACAGCGATGAAGGACTGTGTCAAGTAATCAATAATGATAAAGAGAATATTTTTCGTATGTTGATCATTGCTGGTGCTGACCTCAACCAAATAGATTATTTGGGAAAATCTGCTTTAATTTATTGTGCTCAACAAGGAAAAACAGGAATACAAGATAGTGATTTTGATGAATTTGTCTTCTATGAAACTGAGTATGAAAGCAATGAAAAAAGTTATAAAGTTGTCTACAGAACTTTGGCTTTGGAATTAGTAAAGGCTGGTGCTAATTTGAATGTAACTGATAATGATGGCAAAACTGCCTTGATGTATTCTCTACAAAATAAAAGTAAAGCTTTGGCTTGTGAATTGATTGAAGCTGGTGCTGATGTCAATATTGTTGATAAAGAAGACAGAACAGCTTTGATCTATTGGGCTGTGGATGAATTTGAAAGCATGGAATATAGCTGGTACAGGTACCACATGTCCAGCTCACCACATGTCCAGCTCTTGTGATGATGATGCAAAAATTGATGCAGCTGACTACAAGACTATAACCTCTATGCTATTAAAGGCTGGTGCTGACATAAACATTGTTGACAATAAAGGAAAAAGTGCTTTGGTTCATTCTCTTCAGAGTAACAACCATAGTTTAGCTTGTACATTAATTGAAGCTGGTGCTGATGTTAATATCATGGATAAAAAAGGAATAACAACCTTGATGCATCTTGCTCAAAGCAGTCAGATGAAAATGAAGAAGAATGGCGATGAAGACAGAGAAAATGAAGATGCCAAGAGTTTAGCCTCTATGATAATTAAGGCTGTTACTGATTTGAATGTAACTGATAAAGAGGGAAAAACTGCTTTGATTTATTCTCTGCAAGATGGTAAGAGAATCTTGACCTGTAAATTAATTGATGCTGGAGCTGATGTTAATGTTGTTGATTGTAGTGGCAAAACTGCACTATTTTACGCAGCAATTCATGGTTTCGAAAATGGTAATGAAAACATAGTTTCACAATTGACAAACAGCATTGACATTGACTTAACTGATAATCAGGGCAAAACTGCTTTGATATATGCTGTCAAACTTGGCCAAACAAGTTTAGCTGCTAAATTAATTGAGGCTGGTGCAGATGTTAATGTAGAGGATAAAGAAGGCAAGACTGCATTAATTTATGGTGTTCTGGATGACTTGGACAGGTACTGGTACATGTTCACCTACCATGATGATGGCATTGCAAAAAAGAAACCCAAAAGTGTGGTTTCCATGTTAATTAAAGCTGGTGCTGATTTAAACATAGCTGATAATCAGGGCAAAACTGCTTTGATACATGCTGTCCAACATGGCCAAACAAGTTTAGCTGCTAAATTAATTGAGGCTGGTGCAGATGTTAATCTAGAGGATAAAGAAGGGAAGACTGCTTTGATTTATGGTGCTCTGATGGATGACTCGGAAAGTAGAGAACATCGAATTTTGCAGTACATGTCCACCTACCATGATGATGGCATTGCAAAAAATAAACCCAAAAGTGTGGTTTCCATGTTAATAGAAGCTGGTGCTGATTTGAACATAGCTAATAATCAGGGCAAAACTGCTTTGATATATGCTGTCCAACATGGCCAAACAAATTTAGTTGCTAAATTAATTGATGCTGGTGCAGATGTTAATGTAGTGGATAAAGCAGGCAAGACTGCATTGATTTATAGTGCTCTGGATGACTCGGAAAGTAGAGAACGTCAGATTTTGAAGTACCAGCACATGTCCACCTACCATGAAGATGGCATTGCAAAAAATAAACCCAAAAGTGTGATTTCCATGTTAATCAAAGCTGGTGCTGATTTAAACATAGCTGATAATCAGTGCAAAACTGCTTTGATACATGCTGTCCAACATGGCCAAACAAGTTTAGCTGCTAAATTAATTGATGCTGGTGCAGATGTTAATATAGTGGATAAAAAAGGCAAGACTGCTTTGATTTATGGTGCTCTGGATGACTCGGACAGGTACATGTCCACCTACCATGATGATGGCATTGCAAAAAATAAACCCAAAAGTGTGATTTCCATGTTAATTAAAGCTGGTGCTGATTTAAACGTAGCTGATAATCAGGGCAAAACTGCTTTGATTCATGCTGTTAAAGGTGACAATGAAAATTTGACCCTCGAACTGATTGATGGTGGTGCTGATGTTAAGGTTGCTGACAATGATGGAAGAACAGCAATTATTTATGCCATTTTATGCAAGAATGAGAAACTAATTCAAGCTTTAATTGAGGCTGGTAAAAATGCCAGTATAACGGATGTACAAGGAAAAACTGCATTAATACATCTTGCTCAAGATGAAGGTGGCGTGAGTAGATTACATGACAGTTTCTTGTCTGCAGACAGTGAAGACATAGATTGCTCCTTGTGGGAAGATGAAAATCCTAGGAAGATTGACTCGATTGACTACAAAAAAGTGGCTTCCATGTTGATTGAAGCTGGTGCTGAAATTGATCCAACTGATAATGAGGGCAAAACAGCTTTGATTTATTCTCTGCAAAACAACAAGAAAAATTTGGCTTGTGCACTAATCGAGGCTGGTGCTGATGTCAAAACTGTTGATAAAAGTGGTAGAACTGCATTGTTTTATGCTTTGTTCACTGGTAGTGAAAAGGTGGCTCATAAACTGAAAAGAACTAGCTACAGCTATAGTACTATAATGGGTATTTCTGACAGTGAGGATAGTATTGTGTCACTAACCAATGCCCAAGAAAGCAGAGAAAGTGTAGTTACTAGATTAATTGAGGCTGGTGCTGATGTAAGTATAACCTACACTAAAGGGAAAACTGCTTTGATTTATGCTGTTGAAAAGGATGATGAAAGTTTGGCTCATGCATTGATCGAGGCTGGTGCTGATATCAATGTTTCTGATGAAGAAGGCAAAACTGCTTTGATTTATTCAGTTCAAAATAATAATGAAGATATGGTTTCTTCATTGATTGGGGCTGGTGCTGATGCCAACATTGTTGATCATGACAGTAAGACAGCTCTCTTCTATGGTGTCCACAATGAAAAGATTGTACTTTTGCTAATTAACAATGGTAAAGCTTCTATCAACAAGAGAGATAAATATTCTAGGTCTCCATTGTTTTATGCAATCCTAAAGTCTCTTACATCAGCCTGTTATCTTCTTGAAAAAGGAAGTGGTTTGCATAGGAAAGACAGTTATAATGTAAACATATTATCATTCTTTATTGAACAGTGTTTGAGACAAAGTTTTGACCATTGTTACATGTCTGATGGCTTAAAACTTTTGCAAGAAAAAGGCATAAAGCGAGAGAACATATTTGAGGCATTGATTAATTCAGTATTCTGCATGATCCTTTTTACTACCTTGGAGTTACAAGGCAGAAAAAAAGTTGGTTTTCTCTCTCAGAAACCAGATATAAGAAAAATCATTTGGGTTTTAAATCTTGCCAAACAGTATGTTTCAGAAAATGATGACAAAAGATGTGAGACCATCCAAAACACTATAATGATGATGGAAAAAGCTACAGATTTGTGTGTAGTAATGCCAACAATTCTCGATTCACTTGTAGTGTCAGGTGCCAATTCAAGTTATGCTGACATAGATGGCAACACTGCACTTCATTATGCAGCCTGCTTACCACTTGCAGGTGCTTCTCAAGATATAGTAATGAAGATATGCTACCAGCTAGTAGATGATTTAGGGGCATCAGTTCATGCAAAGAATCACCAAAAAGAAACACCACTTCTGTTTTGCTTATCCAAAAAAGAGTGGATTTTCAAAGGTAATGAAAGTACTAAACTACATGTAAAGACCTTGGTTGAAGTATGTACTTTTTTACTGGAGCAAGGATCAAGTCTAGAAGAAACAACACAAAGTGAAAAGTCAGTGTTCCATCTGATTTTAGAATTATTTGGCCAAGGTCTTCAATTGCATGATGGTATTGTCAGAAAAGATGTCCTTAATGAAACTTTAACTCTGTTGCATTTGTTTCCAAGTTCCCATGTCACAAAAGGAGTCACCATCAATAAAAGGGATGGTAGTCTGAACTCCCCACTGCACATTTGGGCAATGCTGAATTTCAGGTTCCTAGCAAGGAATAAAGACAGTAGTACAGTTGACCCTTATGCTTTTGAGAAGCAGATTTTAACTGCAATCTTCAAGCATCTTATAGATTGTGGAGCCAAATTAAATGACGGAAATGGAAAGGATCAAACCCCCTTGCATTTATGTAATACTTGGACTGCTGCCAAACTGTTGATAGATGCTGGAGCAAAGACCAACATCTTGGATTCTGAAGGAAGTCCACCTCTTTTGGTTACCATAAAAAGAAATCAAAATGTTAATAACGAATCAGATGCTAGTTCCATTTACCCAGATGTCTTACAACAACCAAAGGAATTCTGGAAAACTGTTGTGGAAAATAAACTGGATCCATGACAATGATGGTAATTCTGTAATGAGTATTCTGGTTGAATCAGAAGCCTTTGCTCAGGGTAAAGCACTTCTTGTTGTTGCTTGTGATGGAAATTATATTCAAACTGATGCTATTGCAGTCTCTCTATTAAATGCCATTTGTAAAGACCAATCTACTAGTGCCCAGTGGAAAAGCATTCTTGTTGGACAAATTTTAAAGTCAAAGAAGAATGCTATCCACCAAAGGGATGGCGAAGATACACCACTTCATCATTGCTGCAGAAATATTGCAAGAGAGATAACTGAGGTCTTGTCCTTAAGACAGAGGTACTTTCATATCTTAGATTATTCTATGAATGACATGATGACATCGGTTCACTGGACAATTGTTAAACAGCTTCTATCACATGGATTTAATCACAATGCCACTGATACATCGGGACAGTCCTGCACTGACATTGCCAAAACATGTCCAGCACTTAAAGATCTTTTAACAAAACCACTGAATATTGATGAGGTTCCTTTGGTCATCCCATGGAAATCCATTTCTAAAACGCACAAAACTGCCCTAGCAAAGGTTGCAAGGAAGCAAGAATGTAGGCAAGTTACATGTAGTTCATTCTGGTATCAACAAAACAAGTACATACAAAAAGGCTCATTTGGAACAGTGTTGGTGGGAATTAATGAAAAGGATGGCAGAGAGGTGGCCATTAAGCGTATTGAAAAACTGCGAATGCATCGTCCAGAAGAAAAGAGAGAGATAACAAGCCTTATAGCTCTTGCAGACTGCGAACAGGTGGTCCGTTATTTATTCTTTGATGAAGATGTAGACTTTTCCTATATAGTTTTGGAATTGATGGAAGGAAACCTTACTGATTACCTTGGAAGTATTTATTTTGATGCCAAAAAAAGTATTCTACTATGTGCTGATGTAGTAAAAGGTCTGAAATATCTACATGATCAAGGGATCATTCACCGTGACCTCAAACCAAGTAACATTCTTTTTAAAACCTTTCCCAAGTTGTGCCTGAAAATTGCTGACTTTGGTTTAAGCCGATGTATTGATAAGTGTAGTGCTTCTGCCACAGTGTATGGATCCGTTGCTGGTACCAGGTGCTGGATTGCTCCAGAAGTATTGAAGTCATCATATAAGGAACATTCAATGGCATCTGATGTGTTTTCTTGTGGACTGCTCCTTCATTACGTTTTGATGGACAAGAGACATCCTTTTTCTCCAGTAGACTGTGCTAATAAAAGTGAATTGCAAATTTACCATGAAACTGAAGCCAACGTGTTGAGTGACAGCAGAGAGGGATGGGATCCAGGCTTGCTCTTCCCAGAAGCTACTGATCTCATGAATAGTATGCTGCACAATGTTAAAATGAAGCGACCAACAGCAGCTGAAGCACTGGTTCATCCGATGTTCTGGCCAAAAAAGAAAAAAATGGAGTTTGTAATTGCTGTTGCTAATCAACCAGGGGTTGAGTGTTCACGTGCTAAAAGAGTACCTCCCTTAACACCAGTAGAGGATGATCTAGAGAACAGCTTTAGCACCATTGTCACAGAAAAGTCTTGGGATGATTCAGGCTATGTAAACATGCCCACAATTTATGCTGAAATGACAAAGAAGAGAAAATATGATACTTGTTCTGTTGTAGAGTTGGTAAGGTTTATACGCAACACCCACGCACACGTCTCTGAAGACAAGCGACCAACTTCCATCAGGAAACTAGTGCTTGAAGACTTTGTGTTTTTGGAATGCTTTCCCAATCTACTAATAGAAGTCTTCAAATGCATAAAAACTCATGGATGGGACTCAAGAGAAGAAATCAAGTATGCACTAGATGATGAGATGACTAATGAACTAAAAGGTAATACTCTTTTTAATGAAACAGTATGGATAAAAAGTTAAATTTTACACCGTAAAAAATAAGAGAGATCACTTACTGACGTTTGGGACGCTTCCGAAACGTCAGTAAGTGATCTCTCTTATTTTTTACGGTGTAAAATTTAACTTTTTATCCATACTGTTTCATTAGAAACACCGACACAGCTCACACTAGCTTAACGCTAGTTATCAACTCTTTTTAATGGGAAAGTATAACATCAGTTTACATACAGTACTGGGGGAGGTATGTGGGTGATCTCATCTCAGAGTATGATGATTTCACTTTGTAACACTTTCCTCAATATTTTAGGTTGTGCTGAAAGTATTCCTGAGGAGACACTGACTGACACAGAAAATGACTAAATAAAATCATCCTCTTCTGCTGTTCATTCTGAGATTTGTTTCCATGCAGTCAAGGAGAAACACAAAAGTAAGGAATGTGTACAGAAGAACATTGTGAAATAGTTTATAAAAACACTGAGTTGTAGAGGATGAGTATAGAATAATGTAAATAATTATGTACCATACATGTCATTATGATGATATTTGTTGAATATCAGTTAGTCTAATATACCATATAATTGTAGACCTTGGGTGTTAAGAAAGTTACACCATTGAAAATACAGCCAATCAGAATGCAAGAATGCTGTTTTATATTAAATTGGCAGTATTTCACTGCTCTTTTCCATCAGGTATTGCAGCCTAGATGTATATTTACTGGTGTTGGATAAAATTCTTAAATACATTGGTTTCTTGTGGCATACCATGCCAATATCCCAGTTGTCACTTGTATTTGTGCTGCATGCACATGTACTTGCCTGATGCCACTAGAAACAATAATATTATTGTATAACCAGTATTATAAAATATTTGAGGTATTACGTGTGTGCTGATTGGCTGGATAAAATATTTGAGATAATATAATATGCACGCTGATTGGTGGCTACTATGTCTATATCAAAGGAGAGAGATACGCTCTTGTAAAAATTGTCCAAAAATATTTTATAAAAGCAACATGAAAAGGTCTCTGTACTGTACATGATATGAACACTCTGGAAGATGTAGAGCACTAAAAAAGCAAGAGAAACACTCAGCCATGCCTCACGTTCCCAAGCTTGCTTCTCTTGTGCTCTAAAGCTCCCAGAGTGTTTATATTACAGTATGCACATTTTATATTGCTTGAATATACAAATATATCCCATGCAATGAAAATACCATGCAGGTCATTATAATATTTGTAGAGTATGAGTATAGATATATGTAAATCTATACCATGCAGGTCATTATAATATTTGTAGAGTATGAGTATAGATATATGTAAATCTATACCATGCAGGTCATTATAATATTTGTAGAGTATGAGTATAGATATATGTAAATCTATACCATGCAAGTCATTATAATATTTGTAGAGTATGAGTATAGATATATGTAAATCTATACCATGCAGGTCATTATAATATTTGTAGAGTATGAGTATAGATATATGTAAATCTATACCATGCAGGTCATTATAATATTTGTAGAGTATGAGTATAGATATATGTAAATCTATACCATGCAGGTCATTATAATATTTGTAGAGTATGAGTATAGATATATGTAAATCTATACCATGCAGGTCATTATAATATTTTTATAAAACTCATGAATAATTAATGAGGAAAACACAATGTATCATAAAGCCCTGGGCATATACTTATTTGCAAGGATCTTTTGATTGGCTTATAACCAGGAGGGCTATATCCAGGGGGGCTTTATAACCAGGATTTTATGGTAGGGGATTGCATATTATCCCCCCCCCCCACATAAGAGTTTTGAAGCTATTTTTGAATAGTAAAAAATCTAGTAAATTATGTGACAGTTTAAAATATGAAATAGATTAGAAATATGATCTATAGAAATAGTATTTGTAGTTTTTATTATTCCAAAGCCAGCACAGTTATCACAAAGTGATTGCATCAAACATGTATAACAGTAGGTATTTTTATAGCAGTTCTATATAATGCAGAGTGCATGATGCATTTCTATAGATATTTTTTCCTCTAATGTTACACGTACACAAAATTGATAATAAAGTTTCTAGTGTTTCTTAGTAGTAGTTTTGTGTTTAACATAATTAGTAAATGACTGTACAGGATGAAAGAGTGCAAACGTTATGTCTGTGGAACACTGCTATGCAATTAGCACTTATTTGTACTATCCATCCATCCATCCATCCATCCATCCATCCATCCATCCATCCATCCATCCATCCATCCATCCATCCATCCATCCATCCATCCATCCATCCATCCATCCATCCATCCATCCATCCATCCATCCATCCATCCATCCATCCATCCATCCATCCATCCATCCATCCATCCATCCATCCATCCATCCATCCATCCATCCATCCATCCATCCATCCATCCATCCATCCATCCATCCATCCATCCATCCATCCATCCATCCATCCATCCATCCATCCATCCATCCATCCATCCATCCATCCATCCATCCATCCATCCATCCATCCATCCATCCATCCATCCATCCATCCATCCATCCATCCATCCATCCATCCATCCATCCATCCATCCATCCATCCATCCATCCATCCATCCATCCATCCATCCATCCATCCATCCATCCATCCATCCATCCATCCATCCATCCATCCATCCATCCATCCATCCATCCATCCATCCATCCATCCATCCATCCATCCATCCATCCATCCATCCATCCATCCATCCATCCATCCATCCATCCATCCATCCATCCATCCATCCATCCATCCATCCATCCATCCATCCATCCATCCATCCATCCATCCATCCATCCATCCATCCATCCATCCATCCATCCATCCATCCATCCATCCATCCATCCATCCATCCATCCATCCATCCATCCATCCATCCATCCATTCATCCATCCATTCATTCATTCATTCATTTATTCATTCATAATTACATATGTTGATTACTAAATGGTATGAATTTTCATATTGTAGTTTTACATGTTTATGAGTATTGCTAATATATCTAGACCCCTTTCAGCATGTTGGAATGCAGCTCAGTTTGGAGGGCAAGCCACAGCTTTTGATTTTAAGCTTGGTCATCCAATTTACCTAGGCTTTATCCGTTTCTGTCAATAGCTGTCAATAGCTGTATCACAGGTTATACCTTCTATGTTGCAATATATAGGAATATACGGTTATTTAAATCTGGTATACTACATTTAAAAAAAATCGACAAAGATATTATAGATAGACCCCTTGCAGCACGTCGGAATACAGCTCATTTTGGAGGACAAAACAATAGGAATTCTTTTGTTTTGTCCTCCAAATTGAACTGCTTTGACGTAACGTTTTGAACGTTTGAACGTTTTGCTTTGAAAGGGGTATAGCTATATATATACATTGTATATATATATTTCCCTTAGCATAAGATTTTACTTGTAGCATTCTATATAGATGTAAGAATTAAATTTCTTTTACGAAATCTGAAATTGTTGTTAATAAAAGATGATTCTAAAGAACGACTATGCAACGAAACGAAACTTGGTCACCCTGTGGTTTCGTTTGATAGACCATGCCCCATGCCCCAGAGGCATGTGAAGAATGTGAAGGCGTCACCTGATCAGCACGGGTAATGCTATCCCCCGGGCGTAGAGTCGGGCCGAAAAACAATATTACAAACCAGCGGTATTTCTAGTCTAATTACCATATAATACACAGGGCACCCATGTAGTAATATGCATTTTCCGACAATTTCCGAATGACTCGTTTTCGGCGAAGTTTCCGACAAGGCACGGCAGTCTGAATATTTCTTAAATTCAGGAAAACGACTAATTTATAACAATTCAAACCATTCAGCCTTTGTTAAGAAATGTCAAGCGCTTTTCGTGAGCTTAATGGATTTGAAATTGAGCAATTTCTCGAACCTCGGCATAGAATACGAAGCACTCATTTGAGACACTTGCATGCTCGACTGTCATATAGTAAAGTGCGAATCAACGGAAAGTAAATTTGAACACCCCTCCAACCCTGGGACTCAACACTCAACTTGCGAATCAAGAAATACTTCAACATTCTACTATTCACTTGATGTAGAATCAGTACTAAGAATCGCTTGATGTAGAATCAGTCGTAAGAATATTGTACCAGGGTGTAATAGGCACTTTTTTAAGGTATGACAGTCTCAAATGAGTGCTTCGCAGGGGCGGATCCAGGAATTTTCAAAAGGGGGGGCCGGACAGGATCAAATTAGGGGCGTAGCGTGGCCATTTTGATAAGACACCTAAAAAAATCGCCGAAGCAAAAAAAAAAAAAAAAAAAAACAACGTGGCGCACTACAATGTTGACACTGTTCCATAAATTATTACCAAGTTTTAACACATTAATTTCAAAAGGGGGGACCGGATAGGATCAAATTAAAAAATAAAATAAATTTCCTTAATGCATGAGGCAGTAGAAAAGCAAAAAAAAAAAAAACCGGCAGCTAAAGAGGGGGCCGCGGCCCCCCCGGCCCCCCCCCCCCCCTAAATCCGCCCCTGCTTCGTATTCTATGCCGAGGTTCGAGAAATTGCTCAATTTCAAATCCATTAAGCTCACGAAAAGCGCTTGACATTTCTTAACAAAGGCTGAATGGTTTGAATTGTTACAAATTAGTCGTTTTCCTGAATTTAAGAAATATTCAGACTGCCGTGCATTGTCGGAAACTTCGCCGAAAACGAGTCATTCGGAAATTGTCGGAAAATGCATATTACTACATGGGTGCCCTGTATATTATATGGTAATTAGACTAGAAATACCGCTGGTTTGTAATATTGTTTTTCGGCCCGACTCTACGCCCGGGGGATAGCATTACCCGATCAGCACCGCAGGAGTGAGCGTCAGTTGGTGCAGCTTCGCTTTGGGAGGATAACAGAAAATTTTATCTTAAGTTGTTTTTTCGCTCTAATATTCTTCCTAAGTATGGCTTAATACACCAGTATTACGTGGATATGCCTTAGTACAAATACCAGCATGTTCTATCAGCTTGAGTTTACAAGTAAACCGAGAGAAAACACCTAGTAAAAGTTTTTTCGTTGGATCATGAAGGCGGAAATGATAATGGCGATGTACGAGTCAACGGTCATTCACTTCCCTTGAGCGTTAAGACATAGTTCATAGAGGGGAACTGTTTTAACTATGGTTATAACTATTAAGACTGACTTGCAGGAGAAGTCTGTATGGATGTAAATTCGTTATGGCATATTTTCAAGATGTTTTGTTGCGAAGAACAAAAACTCATCCAAGCAAAACAAATAAGAGAGAGGTCGAGAAAAGATTACGCCGAGAAAAGATTATTAAAGCTATCAGAGAAGGCAATACAAATGAGGTTTTTGAATCGATTAAATCTGGCGTCGATATTGATTTGGTCGACCAAGTTGAAGGAAGAAGTGCACTGTCTTACGCCGCTCTGTTCAATAATAAAGATGTAGTTCAAGCTTTGATTGAGGCTGGTGCTGATGTCAATAAAAGTGATAATTATGGAAAAACTCCATTGTCTTATTGTGCTGAGAAGGACTACTTATACACAAGAGAAGTTTCTAGGCGTAGGATGTTAATCGATGGTGGCAAAGAACGTAATAAAGTAATTGATCTTGACTCTAGCAGTGTTGCTTCTGCACTAATCGAGGCAGGTGCTCACATCAACCTTGCTGATAATCAAGGAGTAACTCCTTTAATGTATGCTCTTCAAAACAACGAACGTTTGACTAGTGCACTTATTGATGCTGGTGCTGATGTCAAGATCATTGACAAGAATGGCAGAAATGCTTTGCATTATGCTTCAATAAATGGTAATGAAAACATAGTTTCACAATTGACAAACAGCATTGACATTGACTTAACTGATAATCAGGGCAAAACTGCTTTGATGCTTGCTGTCCAACATGGCCAAACAAGTGTAGCTGCTAAATTAATTGATGCTGGTGCAGAAGTTAATGGAGTGGATAAAGAAGGAATAACAACCTTGATGCATTTTGCTCAGGGCAGCCAAATGACAATGAGGATGTATGGCAATGAAGACAGAGAAAATGAAGATGCCAAAGGTTTAGCTTCTATGATAATTAAGGCTGTTCCTGATTTAAATGTGACTGATAAAGAGGGAAAAACTGCTTTGATTTATTCTCTGAAAGGTGGTAATAGAAACTTGACCTGTAAATTAATTGATGCTGGAGCTGATGTTAATGTTGTTGATCGTAGTGGCAAAACAGCACTATTTTATGCAGCAATTTATGGTTTTAGAAGCATTATATTGCAGTTGTTTAGTGGTGTGTATGACAGTAGTTGTCCTAAAGATCCAGTTGAAACATCTTTCGTTAATCGCTGTTATGATGAAAGAGAGATTTTTACTAAGCTGATTAATGCTGGTGCTGATGTTGATATAACAGACCAGAAAGGAAAAACTGCTTTGATGTATTTAGCTGAAAATGAATGCCATGGCTTCCTCGGAACACCAATTGAATCGGCTGATCCTTTGTCAAAGTATGTTGACCAAGTAGAGCATAACTACAATATTTTGGCCTCTTCATTGATGAAAGCTAGTGGTGATATAAACAAAGTGGATAATCATGGCAAAACAGCACTGACATATTTTCTTCAAAATAACAAAGATTTTGTTGCTATGGCATTAATTAATTCTGGTGCTGTTGTTAATATTGTTGATGATGATGGCAAAACTGCATTGTTTTATGTTCCAGAGACTTGTAGCAACACTTTCATTAATGAAATGATTAACATTAGTACTGACATCAACATTGCTGATAATGAAGGAGTAACTCCTTTAATGTATGCTCTTCAAAACAGCGAACGTTTGGCTCTTGCACTGATTGATACTGGTGCTGATGTCAAGATCATTGACAAGAATGGCAGAAATGCTTTGCATTATGCTTCAATAAATGGTAATGAAAACATAGTTTCACAATTGACAAACAGCATTGACATTGACTTAACTGATAATCAGGGCAAAACTGCTTTGATATATGCTGTTCAACATGGCCAAACAAGTGTAGCTGCTAAATTAATTGATGCTGGTGCAGATGTTAATGGAGTGGATAAAGAAGGAAAGACTGCATTGATTTATGGTGCTCTGGATGACTCGGAAAGTAGAGAATGTCAGATTTTGAAATACCGGTACATGTCCACCTACCATGATGATGGCATTGCAAAAAATAGACCCAAAAGTGTGGTTTCCTTGTTAATAGAAGCTGGTGCTGATTTAAACATAGCTGATAATCAGGGCAAAACTGCTTTGATACATGCTGTTCGACATGGCCAAACAAATTTAGTTGCTAAATTAATTGACGCTGGTGCAGATGTTAATGTAGTGGATAAAGAAGGAAAGACTGCATTGATTTATGGTGCTCAGGATGACTCGGAAAGTAGAGAACGTCAGATTTTGAAGTACCGGTTCATGTCCACCTACCATGATGATGGCATTGCAAAAAATAAACCCAAAAGTGTGGTTTCCATGTTAATAGAAGCTGGTGCTGATTTAAACATAGCTGATAATCAGGGCAAAACTGCTTTGATTCATGCTGTTAAAGGTGACAATGAAAATTTGACCCTCGAACTGATTGATGGTGGTGCTGATGTTAAGGTTGCTGACAATGATGGAAGAACAGCAATTTTGTATGCCATTTTATGCAAGAATGAGAAACTTATTCAAGCTTTAATCAAGGCTGGTAAAAATGCCAGTATGACTGACATACAAGGAAAAACTGCATTAATACATCTTGCTCAAGATGAAGGTGGCGTGAGTAGATTACATGACAGTTTCTTGTCTGCAGACAGTGAAGACATAAATTACATGTGGGAAGATGCAAGTCCTAAGAAGATTGACTCGATTGACTACAAAAAAGTGGCTTCCATGTTGATTGAAGCTGGTGCTGAAATTGATGTAACTGATAATGAGGGCAAAACGGCTTTAATTTATTCTCTCCAAAACAACAAGGAAAATTTGGCTTGTGCACTAATCGAGGCTGGTGCTGATGTCAAAACTGTTGATAAAAGTGGCAGAACTGCATTGTTTTATGCTTTATTCACAGGTATTGAAAAGATGGCTCATAAACTGGAAAGAACTATGATAAGCTTTTCTGACAGTGAGGAGGATAGTATTGTGTCACTAACCAATGCCCAAGAAAGCAGAGAAAGTGTAATTGCTAGATTAATTGAAGCTGGTGCTGACATAAGTATAACCTATACTGAGGGGAAAACTGCTTTAATTTATTCTGTTGAAGAAGATGATGAAAGTTTGGCCCGTGCATTGATTGAGGCTGGTGCAGATGTCAATGTTTCTGATGAAGAAGGCAAAACTGCTTTGATTTATTCTGTTCAAAATAACAATGAAGGTATGGTTTCTTTGTTGATTGAGGCTGGTGCTGATGTGAACATCGTTGATCATGACAGTAAGACAGCTCTCTTCTATGGTGTCCGCAATGAAAAGATTGTACTATTGCTAATTAACAATGGTAAAGCTTCTATCAACAAGAGAGATAAATATTCTAGGTCTCCATTGTTTTATGCAATCTTAAAGTCTCTTACATCAGCCCGTTATCTTCTTGAAAAAGGAAGTGGTTTACATAGGAAAGACTGTTATAATATAAACATATTATCATTCTTTATTGAACATTGTTTGAGACAAAGTTTTGACCATTGTTACATGTCTGATGGCTTAAAACTTTTGGAAGAAAAAGGCATAAAGCGAGAGAATATATTTGAAGCATTGATTAATTCAGTATTCTGCATGATCCTTTTTACTACCTTGGGGTTACAAGGGAGGAAAAAAGTAGGTCTACTCTCTCAGAAACCAGATATAAGAGAAGTCATTTGGGTTTTAAATCTTGCCAAACAGTATGCCTCAGAAGATGATGGCAAAAGATGTGAGACCATCCAAAACACTATAATGATGATGGAAGAAGCTACAGATTTGTGTGTAGCAATGCCAACAATTCTCGATTCACTTGTAGTGTTAGGTGCCAATCCAAGTTATGCTGACATAGATGGCAACACTGCACTTCATTATGCAGCCTGCTTGCCACTTGCAGGTGCTTCTCAAGATACAGTAATGAAGATATGCCACCAACTAGATGATTTGGAGGCTCCATTTTATGCAAGAAATCACCAAAAAGAAACACCACTTTTGTTTTGCTTATCCAAAAAAGATTGGATAAACAAAGGTAATGAAAGTACTAAACTGAAGACCTTGGTTGAAGTATGTACGTTTTTACTGGAGCAAGGATCAAGTTTAGAAGAAATTACACAAAATGAAAAATCTGTTTTCCATCTGATAATGGAATTATTCGCCCAAGCTCTTCAATTGCATGATGATATTGCCAGAAAAGATGTCCTTAATGAAACTTTGGCACTGTTGCATTTGTTTCCAAGTTCCCATGTCACAAAAGGAGTCACTGTCAATAAAAGGGATGGTAGTTTGAACTCCCCACTGCACATTTGGGCAATGCTGAATTTCAGGATCCTAGCAAGGAATAAAGACAGTAGTACAGTTGACCCTTATGCTTTTGAGAAGCAGATCTTAACTGCAATCTTCAACCATCTTATAGATTGTGGAGCAAAATTAAGCGACGGAAATGGAAAGGATCAAACCCCCTTGCATTTATGTAAGACTTGGACTGCTGCCAAACTGTTGATAGATGCTGGAGCAAAGACCAACTTCTTGGATCACAAAGGAAGTCCACCTCTTTTGGTTACCATAAAAAGAAATCGAAATGTTATCAATAAATCAGATGATAATTTCATTTATGCAGATGTCTTACAACAACCAAAGGAATTTTGGAAAACTCTTCTAGAAAATAAACTGGATCCATGGACAGTGAACATCAATGGTAATTCTGTAATGAGTATTCTTGTTGAATCAGAAGCCTTTGCTCAGGCTAAAGCACTTCTTGTTGTTGCTTGTGATGGAAATTATATTCAAACTGATGCTATTGCAGTCTCTCTATTAAATGCCATTTGTAAAGATCAGTCTTCAAGTGCCCAGTGGAAAAGCATTCTTGTTGATCAAATTTTGAAGTCGAGGAAGAATACTATCCACCTAAGAGATGGTGAAGATACACCACTTCATCATTGCTGCAGGAATATCATCAGACAAATGGATGAACTCTCTCTGATATGGAGAACTTTGCCTTGCATCAAGTATGATTTTCTAAATGAAATAACAACATCAGTGCATTGGACAATTGTCAAACAGCTCCTTTCACATAGATTTGATTGCAATGTCTGTGATGGATCGGGTCAGTCTTGCATCGACATAGCTCAAAAGCATCCTGCCCTTGAAGCTCTCCTGAAGAAACAAATAAATATTAGTGAAGTCGACATCCCTGTGGTCATCCGATGGACATCCATTTCTAAAACACATAAAAGTACATTGGCAAAAGTTGCAAGGCAACAAGAATGCAGACAAGTTAATTCATTATGGTATCATCGCAACAACATCCAAAAAGGTTCATTTGGACTTGTCTTTGTTGGAATAAATCAAAAAGATGGAAGAGAAGTGGCCATCAAGCGCATCGAAAAACTGCGAATGCATCGACCAGAAGACAAGAGAGAAATAACAAATCTTACAAAACTTGCAGATTGTGAACAAGTTGTTCGTTACTTATTCTTTTTTGATGATGAAGACTTTTCTTATGTAGTTTTGGAACTGATGGAAGGAAACCTTTATGAATACTTTGGAAGTACTGAATTTGATGCCAAAAGAAGCATTCGACTATGTGCTGATGTAGTAAGAGGTCTGGGATACCTACATGATAAGGGTATCATTCACCGTGACCTCAAACCAAGTAACATTCTTTTTAAGACCTCTCCCCATTTGTGCCTGAAAATTGCTGACTTTGGTTTAAGCCGATGTATTGATAAGTGTAGCACGTCTGCCACAGTGTATGGATCTGTTGCTGGTACCAGGTGCTGGATTGCTCCAGAAGTATTGAAGTCATCATATAAGGAACATTCAATGGCATCTGATGTGTTTTCTTGTGGACTGCTCCTTCATTACATTCAAGTCAAAAAGCATCCTTTTTCTCCAGCTGATTGTTCTGACAAAAATGATCTACAAATTAACAGTGCCATTGAGGACAACATATTGAATGGCAACATGGAGGGGTGGGATCCCTCACTCTGTTCTGAAACTACTGAGCTCATAAAACATATGCTAAATAGTGATAAAGGGAAACGGCCAACAGCAGCAGATGGACTCGCTCATCCATTTTTTTGGTCAAAAAAGAAAAAGATTGATTTTTTAATTGGCGTTGGCAATCAACCAGAGATTGAGGTGCCACGTGCAAAGATAGTACCTCCCTTAACACCAGTAGAGAATGATCTGGAGAAGAGCTTTGGGACCATTATCACCAAGCCATCTTGGAATGACTCTGGATATGCAAGCATGCAGCATATCTATACTGAAATGACTAAGAAAAAGAAGTGGCCTTATGACACTGGCTCTGTAGTTGCGTTAGTAAGGTTCATAAGGAATGCCTATGCACACATCTCTGAAGACAAGCGACCACCAGCAATCAGGAAACTATTGCTTGAAGACTTTGTGTTTTTGGAATACTTTCCCAGTCTAGTGATGGAAGTCTTGAAGTGCGTCAGAAACCATGGATGGGACTTGAGATATGAAATCAAGTATGCAATAGATGATATATAAGGACCAACAAACTGAAAGGTAAAACACTTTATCATTGTTGTGATTTTAATGTGAAAGCATTAACCCTTTTCCTCCCACAGGGGTCTTAATTGTTTTCTTTTATAATACTCTTTGAACAAATGGGCATAATTTTGACTACATGATTTATCGTCACACATATGAGATGTTGGGAGGAAAAGGGTTAATATCAGTTTACATACTACACTTATCACTTGAGTGAGAAAGGAGAGACACAAGGTTTACTATCAAAAGTGCAAGCAAGGTGATTGGAAAGGCACGTGTGGGAACAGAAGATTCTGATTGGTTAGGCATGTTTCACTGTTGCGGATGTCTATCAAGTGCTCTTTTATTGGTGCCGCTCTTTTATTGTTACATCATGCTGTTGCCCCAAACAGCAATGTAGTTGTCACGACAAAACTTGTCTCTAAACTTTCCCGTTTCTCACTCAAGTGATAAGCATAGTAAAGGAGGATGGGAGCTGAGACTATGATATAAATTTCACTTTACTGAATATGTTATGAATATTTTAGGTTGTGCTGAAGGTATTCCCGAGGAGCCAACTAAAATGGAAAATGACTGAAATCATCCTGACAGTTGCCATGCATCCTCATTCATGATGAACTTTATGCAGTAAGGTTGCTGTGTTCAGGGTCTTTGATAATCCCATGGAGTAAAAAGTAAGAATTATCTACAAAAGAACATCATCTAATGATGCAAACAGTCAAAATTTAATCAAATTGAAAGGAATAGGTTGTAGAGTTGGTATGCATGTCATTATAATAATATTAGTTGGGTATGAGTATATTTCTATCTATGATATTCATTTATCTTATACCATTAGAATATTTGTAGACTATGAGTATTAAAATAGTTATCCTGCACCATTGAAAATACAGCCAATCAGAATGCAGGAAAGCCAATATATATTTGGCATTATAACACTGTTCCCTCCCAGCAGGAATTATGGCCTAAATGTATTTTCACTGGTGGAGAATAAAATGACACTTGTATTTTTTTTTTTTTTGGTAAACACACTTTCTTGAAGAATCCTGTATATTACTAGAAAAATACAGGTGCCCTGTTGTATATTCCGTAGTATGCGACTAGAAAGCATGGTATAACTAGAATACATGTATCTGATAGAGCATGACTATCTTGTACATACCTCGGTACTGTGATATAAACATGCTGGGAGCTGTAGAAAAGCAAGCTTAGCTAGGAATGCAACTCAGACTTAGCCAAGTGTTTCTCTTGCTTTAGAGTTCTCTAAAGCTCCCAGAGTGTTTATATCACAATACAGAGTCTGACTGTCATTAAAGCAGCCATTTTATATTGCTTTTATAAAATACTTTTGAACGATTTCAGGCAATGATACTTATTCGTTTGTCTCACGATTGAGGGTCATTTATAAAGGACCGCATGAGTATAGATATATGTAAATTATGCCATGCAGGTCATTATAATATTTGTAGAGTATGAGTATAGATATATGTAAATCTATACCATGCAGGTCATTATAATATTTGTAGAGTATGAGTATAGATATATGTAAATCTATACCATGCAGGTCATTATAATATTTGTAGAGTATGAGTATAGATATATGTAAATCTATACCATGCAGGTCATTATAATATTTGTAGAGTATGAGTATAGATATATGTAAATCTATACCATGCAGGTCATTATGATATTTGTAGCGACTGTATGAGTATAGATATATGTAAATCTATACCATGCAGGTCATTATAATATTTGTAGCGACTGTATGAGTATAGATATATGTAAATCTATACCATGCAGGTCATTATAATATTTGTAGAGTATGAGTATAGATATATGTAAATCTATACCATGCAGGTCATTATAATATTTGTAGAGTATGAGTATAGATATATGTAAATCTATACCATGCAGGTCATTATAATATTTTTAGCGACTGTATGAGTATACAGTAGACATATCATAAAGCCCTGGGCATATACTTATTTGTAAGGATCTTTTGATTGGCTTATAACCAGGAGGGCTATATCCAGGAG
This sequence comes from Anthopleura sola, assembly GCA_023349425.1. NCBI lineage: Eukaryota > Metazoa > Cnidaria > Anthozoa > Actiniaria > Actiniidae > Anthopleura > Anthopleura sola. The sequence goes on from JALHLI010000001.1 coordinate 16,028,467, forward strand.
GGCTTTATAACCAGGATTTTATGGTAGGGGATTGCATATTATCCCCCCCCCCCCCAAAAAAAGTTTTGGCACTATTTTTGAATAGTAAAAAATCTAGTAAATTGCATGACAGTTTAAAAATTATATGAAATAGGAATAGAAATAGGATAAAAATAGTATTTTGTAGATTTTATTATTCAAAAGCAAGCACAGTTATCACAAAATGATTGGATTGAACATGTAGAACAAGATCAATTAAATGCTTGGTTCATTTGAATGCAATGACTGTATCTATTTTTATAGCAATTCTATATAATGCCAAGTGCATGATGCATACCTATAGATATTTTTTGATGTTGCACATGAATACAAAATGGTTAATAAATAGACTAAAAGTTTCTAGACAGTGTTTCTAGTAGTTTTGTGTGTCTTAGTAAGAATTGCTGTACCAGATGTTAGAGGGCAAACACTATATCTGTGGAACACTACTATGCAATTAGCACTTATTTGTACTAACTAGCACTCATCTGATGAATAAAAAAGAAAATAATAGTAATTGCACTATTTTGTACTATTTAGTGCAAAATAAATACAGTACTATTTCACAGATTAAATGTGAGCACTCTAAAAGCACTCAGGAGTGCCGGAAATATATATACATTATTTATTTATCCCTTCCCTCCCTCCCTCCCTCCCTCCCTCCCTCCCTCCCTCCATCCCTCCATCCCTCCATCCCTCTATCCCTTCCTTCCTCCCTTCCTCCCTCCCTCCCTCCCTCCATCCCTTCCTTCCTTTCTCCCTCCCTCCCTCCCTCCCTCCATCCCTTCCTTCCTCCCTCCCTCCCTCCCTTCCTCCCTTCCTCTCTTCCATCATTCATTTATTTATTTATTTATTTATTTATAATTGCATATGCTGATTACTTTACGGTATAAATAGAGAGTATTTGTATATTGCATGCTAATGAGTTTAGTGCTAATATAGACCACTTTCAGCATGTCAGAATGTAGCTCAACTTGGAAGACAAAACAATAGGTTCCAATACTCAGGAGATTGATATATTTTTTGTTTTGTCCTTCAAATTGAGCAGCTTTGACATCACATGAATTTATTAGCAGACCTCATTAGCATGTTAATTAGGCTTGGAGAATATTGCTGAAATATTAAAGCGCACATGACAATATTGGGGAGGGGGGTCACATTTTCGGAAGCTATATAGGCTAGGGGGGTTGTTACTAATCGTATGCAGCTTTATAAGGGGGTTAGTAATAAACTGGACGAAATATGGGGGTATGATATTTTTGCCAACTGGGGGGGGGGGGGGGGGATGGGGGTATGATATTTTTGCCAACCAGGGGGGGGAGATGGGAGTATGATATTTTTGCTAACCAGGGGGGGGGGAATGGGGGTATGATATTTTTGCCAACCAGGGGGGGAGGGGGGTATGATATTTTTGCCAACCAGGGGGGGGGGGGGATGGGGGTATGATATTTTTGCCAACCAGGAAGGGGGTTGGGTAATATTGGGAAAAGACAACAGACTTTCAGACAATTAGAAATTTGATTGACGGAAGCCAAAAACCCAGAAGACTTGAATTATGGCTAGTTATCCTGGTTGCATAGTTATAAAAATGGGTGTAATGATGGCAATTATTCTTTGCAATCTTTAGAAGTTCAGTTGAAAGACCCAAAGTAGCTCCTTCATTAGGTGACAAACTACCTAGAATGTGGGGGAGGGGTAGGGCTAACAGTGTTTAGTGCACACATTAATTTTTTTTTTACGTGAAGTGGACAAAGCTCATGCTCCAAATAAAATCTCACGACGATGTCGTCAATGCTTTGTGTCATGAAAAAGAATAGACAATATTTTTGTCCTACTGATCAATCTTTTGTGAATCCTTTTTATCCCCTTTGCTATATGCTTGGGATACCTGTGTCTATAACTGAACAGCAGTAATGCTGGCTCAGGGAATTCACCTTTTCGGCGCTAGGCTTTCACGTGGTCTTCACGTGGTGAATCATGTTACGGTCACCAAAAAGTTCGGACATTGTTGTTGAATTGCCACACGATCGTACTAACTTTTATACAATTTATTGACTTGATTTGTTTCTTCTGTTCTCAAATTTTTATCAAAACTTCTTTAGAAATAAATTATTTAGATAGTTTCACTAAGATTTTGAGAACAGAATTAACAAATTAAGTAGATAAATTGTATAAAAGTTAGTACGATCGTGTGGCAATTCAACAACAATGTCCGAACTTTTTGGTGACCGTAACATGATCCACCACGTGAAAGCCTAGCGCCGAAAAGGTGAATTGATCAAGAAATCTGAGATATCTTAGATGTCACTGGTATGGCACTGTTCATTGTTGTCTGGCGCGATTAAAAAATGCTGTTTAAAATTACGAATTTGGATGAATATTCTCCATTCTGGATTATCTGAAGGATGATTTTTATATCAAGAATCTAAAAACACCGTTTGTTCGACGGTCAAGCATGATAATAATGGTTGTACACGTGCTGATCGAATCCTAAAGAACCATGTGACAGACATTGTTTTGGCGAAAAATGAAAAGGAACACAGTTTTACATACAGAATTTGATCATGTCAGAAGCTCGCTCACGACGTCGATCGAGTGGCAGATCCAATCTTTACATTGCTGTCAAAGACAGGAATGTAAAAGAAGCCCTGGCATTGATCAAGTCTGATACTACTGATGTCAATATTGTCGAGGACAGTGGCAAAACTGCATTGTGGTATGCCGTTTTTTATAACCTCGAAAGTGTGGTTTGTGCACTGATTGATGCTGGTGCGGATGTGAATGTAAATGGTGGGAGCTCCCCTGCCTTGATTGAAGCTGCCAAAAAAAGTAGAATAAAATTGGTTCAAATATTAGTGGATGCTGGTGCAGAAATCAACGCAACCGACGATGAAGGTAAAACCGCCCTGATCTATTCTGTTCAAAATGACTACAAAGCCTTAGCCTTATTTCTGATAAAAGCTGGTGCTGATGTCAACTTTAAAAGTGATAATAAAACTGCGTTGTTTTATGCTGTTTCAAACGCCAGTGTTGAGATTATACAAGAACTGATCAATTCTGGTGCTAACCTGAACATTACTGACAGACAAGGTAAAACTGCTTTGGCTTATTGTGTTCAAGATGACAACCAAAGACTGGTATTTGAGTCTACAAGAGATACTTATCATCATGATTCATTCCTTACTGGGAAAAATGGTGTTGTTCAAGCCTTGATTAATGGTGATGCTGATGTCAATATCCCAGATAACAATGGGAAAACTGCTTTGATTCACGCTGTTGAAAGGGGAAGATCAAGTTTGGTTTCTTTATTGATCAGTGCTAGAGCTGATGTCAACATAACTGATAATGAGGGCAAAAGTGTTCTGATTTATACTGTTCAAAATCATAATGTGAAGAATTTGGTAAAAGATGTAATTGCTGCTGGTGCTGATCTCAACTTAACTGATAATGAAGGAAAAACTGCTTTGATTCATGCTGTTGAAAAAGAAAGCAAGTCAGTGGCACGCACTTTAGTAAAAGCTGGTGCACATCTTGATACATATGATAACAAGAGTAGAACTGCTCTTATCTATGCTGCTAAAAATGATGATGACTCTTTGGCTTGTGCTTTGACCAAAGGTAATGCTGATGTCAATATAACTGATAATAAAGGTAAATCAGCTTTGATTTATTGTGTTAGAAATGACAATGAATATTTAGTTCAAACATTAATTGATGCTGGAGCACTTATTGATATTACTGATAATGAGGGGAACAGTCCTTTGATATATGCAGCTCTGAATAACAATGAAAATTTGGCCAAAAATTTCATTAAAGCTGGTGTTGATGTCAATTGTATAAACACTCATGGCAAGACCACATTGACTTATGCTGCATCAAATGGCAGTGCAGTTCTGGTGTCTAGATTAATTGATGCTGGTGCTGATGTTAATGTAATTGACTGTCAGGGCAAAACAGCTCTGATTTATGCTGTCCAAGAGGATTTCAAAAGTAAGGAAAGCTACAGTTTACGAAAGCACAGTGATAGCCATGTTGACAAAAAACGATTACATGATTGTGATGGGAGCACAACTTTCATTTATTCTGGATCTGCTGAGGAAAATGAAAGTTTGTGTTTTAAACTAATCAAGGCTGATGCTGATGTTAATGTAATTGATAATGATGGTAAGTCCGCTCTGATGTATGCCACCAAGAACAACAGAACAGGTGTAGTTTCAGCATTGATTCATGCTGGTGCCCAAGTAAATGCAATTGATAATAATGGACAAAATGCCCTGTTTTATGCCGCAGCAACAGGAAATGAAACTGTGGTTCAGAGTTTGATTGATTCAGGTGCCAAAACTAACATATCCAATGATGAGGGGAAGAGTGCATTAATTTGTGCTGTTCAAAATAACAGAGCAAACATTGTCAATGCATTGATTGGTGGTGGTAGTGAGATCAATGTTGTTGATAATGACGGCAAAACTGCTTTCCTATATTCTGTTGAAAATGATGGTAATGATGAAATGTTGCCATCTGAGTTGCTTAAGGCTGGTGCTGATGTTAATGTTCGTGATAAAGAAGAAAGAACAGCTTTGATTTATTCTGTTCAAAGAGATGACGAAACCTTGGCATACAAGTTACTTGAAGCTGGTGCTAAGGTAAATGCCATTGATAAAGAAGGAAAAACAGCTTTATTTTATGCTGTTCAATGTGAAGATAAAAGTCTGGTATGTATGTTGCTCAGAGCTGGTGCTGATGTCAACATCAGTGATAACGAGGCAAAAACTGTTTTGTTCTATGCCATAAACAATAAGAATATTGTGCAAGTATTGGTCGAGCAAGGAAATGCTCTCATAGAAATTAGGGATCAGTTTGGCAGATCGCCATTGTTTTATGCAATCGTGAAGTCTATGACATCAGCTCGTTATCTTATTGAAAAAGGAGCTGATCTGCACGTGAAAGACTATTATAATGCTACCGTATTGTCTTTTTTTATTGAACACTGCATGAACAGAGGACATATCCTTTCTTCACTTTCTACAAATATGTCTAAAGTGTTGAACTTTTTGCAAGAGGGAGGAATGATTCAGCGAGAGATTTTTATCTCCTTGATAAGTTCAGTATTTTGCAAAATCCTCCGGTCAAGCTCCAGTTTTCATGGTAAACTGGATTTACGATCTTACAAGATTGATATCAAGTATATCATTGAGGCTTTGCGTTTAGCCAAGAAATACACTACAGAAGAAGAGGGGCGCAAGATTAAAGTCATCGAAGATGTTATAAAGATTTTGGCAGACAAAAAAAACACCAACTTGAGTGCAAAACTTCCGGACATTCTTGACTCACTATTTGAATTAGGTGCCAATCCTAACTATGCTGACATGGATGGAAATACTGCAATTCACTATGCAACCTGCTTGCCACTTGCAGGTGTGTGTGAAAAGACAGTAATGAAGATATGTCACCAACTGGAAAGTTTCCAAGTATCATTTAGACAAGCAAAAAATCAACGAAATGAAACACCGCTTCTGTTTTGCTTGACAAGGGCAGTTAGCCAAAGGCCAAATGTAAAGTGTGAGTTATCCAATTTAAAGCTCTTGGTTGAAGTCTGTAGATTTTTACTCCAACGGGGGTCAAGTGTAGAGGAATCGGCTCTTGATGGTAAAACTGCTTTTCACTTAATTTTGCAGTTAATCCAGCGAAACCTTTATTTACAAGATAACGCATCAAAAAATGCCATAATACATGAAACATTTACCCTGCTAGAATTGCTAGGTTCAAACGTAGTCAAAGGATTGTCTGTTAACAGAAGAGATGCAAGTCTCAACTCGCCAATTCATCTCTGGGCATCGTTGGAATTTAAATTAGACATTGACTATCTTCATAGCGCTGTTTCTGATGCCTTCGTTTGCGAGAAAGACCTGTCACGAATGGTTTTTAAACTTCTGTTATCGTATGGAGCAAAACTAAACGACAGAAATGCAAATGAAGAAACACCTCTACATCTTTGCAGAACCTGGTTTGCAATGAAACTGCTGATAGATGCTGGAGCAAACCCAAAAGACACCGATTTATCCGGGAACCCACCTCTCTTGGCCGCTGCAAAGAACAAAACATTTCTGAAACGACAGCATTCCTGTTTCTATCCAGATGTTTTCCAAGAGCCAAAAGCATTCTGGAAAAATACTCTCGAATGCAATCTTGATCCATGGACTGTTAACAATGAAGGGGAATCTGTTTTGAGTATTCTTATTGAATCTGGTGCATTCGTTGTTGCCAAAGCCCTTTTGGAAATTGCAGATGAGAAGTGTCTTCATTCTAATGCTGACTCTAATGCCATTGCTCTTTCACTTCTGAACGCCATTTGCAAAGACAGATCTCCGCTTGCACACTGGAAAAGCAATCTTGTAAACATCATTTTGACGTCAAGGAAGAAGACTCCAGTCAGTGTCAAAGACAATGAAGATTCTCCCCTTCACCTTTGCTGCAGGAACATTGTTCAAGCATCAGAGAATTCATCTGGCAACGAAACACAAACAACGGTGCACTGGATGGTAGCAAAACAACTTCTTCGCTATGGCTTTAGTTGTCATGTTCTTGGTGCATCAGGTCAGTCTTGTTTGGACATAGCAAAACCACATTCTGCACTAAATGACCTTCTGACAAAACCAATCAATATGGATGAGGTTCCTTTGCTTATACCATGGAATTCGATCTCCAAGACCTACCAGCACATTTTGTCCAAAACTGCAAGGCGACAAGAGTGCAAGACAGCCGATTCATTTTGGTATCACCAGTGTAATATACAAAGTGGCTCATTTGGTCTTGTTTTTGCTGGAATAAATGAAAAGGATGGCAGAGAGGTGGCCATCAAGCGCATCGAAAAGTTGCGCATGCATCGACCAGAAGACAAAAGAGAGATAACAAATCTTACGAAACTTGCAGACTGCGAACAAGTAGTTAGTTATTCGTACTTCTTTGAAGACGGAGATTTTTCTTATATAGTGTTGGAGCTGATGGAAGGAAATCTTGATGATTACCTCGATTGTGCTGCTTTCGAAAAGGAGAAAAGCATTCAACTTTGTAGTGATATTGTTACAGGTTTGAAATATCTGCATGAACTTAATATCCTTCATCGTGATCTCAAACCAAGCAATATTCTTTTCAAAATCCATCCCAAGTTATGTTTGAAAATTTCTGATTTTGGATTGAGCCTTCACGTTGGTAGTTCTTCCACCACAGTATACGGAACGATCGCTGGGACCAGATGCTGGACTGCTCCAGAACTTTTAAAGAACTTAAGCAACGAACATTCCATGGCGTCAGACGTATTTTCGTGTGGACTGTTGTTTCATTACATTTTTTCGGTCAAAAAGCATCCGTTTGCCCCAGCTGACAGTGCCAAAAAAAATCTGCTGGAAGTCAGAAACCAAATGGAATCCAACGTAATGAATAATAAGATGGAGGGTTGGGATCCCTCGCTTGGGTCTGAAGCTACTGAGCTCATGAAATATATGTTGGACAGTGATGAAAGCAAACGACCAGCAGCCGCACAAGTAGTGACCCACCCATTGTTCTGGCCAGGAAAGAAAAAGATGGCATTTTTAATTGCTGTTGGCAACCAACCAGAATTTCAATGCCCATGTGCTTTAATACACAAAAGGTCAATTCCCTTAACTGCAATGGAGAAGAATGTAGAGAAATCTTTTGGTACAATAGTCAAATATCGTACCTGGAATGATCCTGGTTATTCACACATGCCTGCTATTTACACTGAAATGACAAGGAAGAGAAAAACGCCGTACGATACTGCTTCTGTGGTAGAATTAGTGAGGTTCATACGCAACACCCATGGACACGTCTCTGAAGACAAGCGACCAATTTCCATCAGGAAACTGGTGCTTGAAGACTTTGTGTTCTTGGAATATTTTCCTGATCTTATATCGGAAGTCTTCAACAGTGTAAAAACTCATGGATGGGATGCGACAAGAGAAGAAATCAAATACGAACTAGATTAAGGTAAATACATTTCTAATTTTCAACTTCTGATTACGAATATAATCCATGATATCTTGATTTTTTTTTAGGTCGAAATGAAAGTGCGGCAGGCCAGAGCCAGGTCAAATCAACTCAATGTAGACAAGTGAAAACGTGGGAAAAAACACAAGATCCTTGAGCTACGTGATGCTGGTAAAAATTATGCAATAGAAAAGGCTTTTTGTAACTAATAAAGCCTAGTTAACTCTTTCAATACCAACATAAGCTTAAGCGCAGACCGTTTTTCTGCCTGCTGAATTATTTCTGAATTATCTTTTATTACCTCTGATAGAGATTAATTATATAGAATCGGCATAATTCATGCTTATGACGGTATTCCAAGTCTGAAGCTATCATAAAGTCTGTCAAAATGCGCAGATCAAAGTCAGGTAGAACATTTTAATTAACTAGAGTTTTGTAGATGGATTGTTAACATGGCATGTTATAGTTATATTATTGATTCGATTTCGTAAAGGTTGAAACATTCAATCTTATTTATATGCTGTATATAAGGTCCTCTTTTAAATCACTTTGGTGAAAGAGCTTCTGATTCAATAGTCTCATTATTGTCATTATTGCATGTATTGACAATTTATCTGTGTCAAAATACACAATATCGGCATACTTGTGATTAAATACTCGTCAGACAAATTCTAACGTTTGAGACAGATGAGGGTCTTTGTCTTTGGTCCATATTTTGTGAAAATATATTTAACGCAAATCGTCTTGATTCCTGGCCTCGACATTTGGATAATAAGCTAGTTTAGATTAGCGAAAATAGGAGCTGCAATCGGCCTTGGTTTGGTTCCAACACTCTTCGAACAGCACGACCACATCTATAGATTGGAGAAAGAAATTAAAATGGGTACAGACCCCTTGCAACACGTCGGAATGCAGCTGAATTTGGAGAACAAAGCAATAGGTTCCAATTCTCAGGAGATTAAAATTCTTTTGTTTTGCCCTCCAAATTGAGCTGCTCTGACGTCACGTGCAAGGTGTCTATAAGAAAGCCTAGCCCAACGTAGACCTTATTCGTCTTGGTGCAATGTTTTCCAGACCACGTGTCATTCCCTAAAGAATAAGATTCTTTAGTTGTATTCATATTCATGTTTTCTTCTCATGCGCTACCGTTAAACAAAGAAATGATACTATTGGGAATGACGTGATCTGGAATGGGAAAACATTGAACCAAGACGAATCAGGCCAGCCTATTCGCTCTGTTGATGCTAAAGGAGACTGAGTAACGTAATAGACCTCATCGGCTTGGGTGTAATGTTGTCCCATTTCAGACCACGTGTCATTCTCTTGAGAATAAGATTCTTTGTTTCAGTTGTATCCATATTCATGTATCTTCTCATGCACAACCGTTAAACAATGAAATGATACTCTGGGGAATGACACGTGGTCTGAAATGGGACAACATTACACCCAAGCCGATGAGGTCTATTGCTTACGCTTTTCGGTAAAAGCCAAGTATGTTAGGTGTGGTGGTACTACTAAATATCTCCTCTTTTCCGACTCACCTTTGTGCAGTGGCGCACTTTCTACAGCTTGAAGATTTTCCAGGATGTGCGTGGGAAGATATCCACCAAGAACTATTACATCTAAATAAATTTTTGGTACTATTTTGAGTATATTGTTCTCTAGATTATCCCTCTAAAATAGTATCCCGCCACTTGGCCGATCCCTTTTTTGTTGTTGTTGTCTTTTAGAACCTGACAACGAACCAAAATTCTGGTTTATTGGCTTCCGTTAATAATTCCGTTAGTAATTAAAATTGAATTTTGTCTTTCTGTCTAGAAAGATTACATGACTTTTAATCTTTGGAATAAGTGTCCATCCCTCTCCTTTCTTTACTGATCTTATAATTACCATTAACTTACCTCCTCGTTCGGCGTCCATGTGAGAGTGGTAGGACATCCATCTTAAGGAAGCGGCTGTCAAAGACACTCGATTGGTACCGTAAACTTCGTCCAGCTTCTTTCTTATTTTATCAAGGTTATCAAAGATTGGTTTTTTCCAGTAACGATTGCGGTATCTTGTAGACAAAAATGTCAAAATTAGGCTTTCGCGCTTTCATTTTTTGTCACTGCGTTAAATGTCGGTTTGTACTCAGTTCTGTTGATAAAGAGCTCCGGCGTCAAGTTTGGGGGAGAGAATGCGAATTCGGCCCACAATGATCTGCGAGAGGATTACTTCACGAGCTGTACTTCACCGGTATTGAATTCCTATGAACTTCGGTACTGAGGTTTACTCTCGTACCCCGGGTTCTTTGAGCGTGACTATGTAGGCAAGTTTAGGTTGAAAAGGTGTGCACCTTGTCTTACACCCATTTTCATGATTACGCGACACAACACCAGCCCAAGAAGTCAAGGTTTTGGGCTTGGGTCAATCAAAAAATGCCATGCAATCAGACCGTTAGAAACTTAATGTACGGAATCAAAAAACCCAGACGTCTCGAATTATAGCTAGTCTTGATAGCGTAATGATGAAAATTGGTATAATGGCAAGGCATATATAGCATATTTGATGAAGTAAATACTTACATAGGAGCCCAGTGGCTTTCATTGAAGAACCTTCCCTGCGGCTGTTCTTGGAACTCGACATTATATTTGTACATTCCTGTAAGGATTCCCCCAGCAAGCTAAGGCAGGGATTTTAATACGTAGTTTGAGTCACTAAGAGCCCATATTTCGTACTGCGCATGCTCTTGAAACGAGATTGGTTGATTGTATTGCAACAAATGGTTGCATGTACGCATGCGCTCTCAAGTTTGATTGGACTCGTTTTGTCCCACCGGCTTCCTGTAACTTAGTAGGCTAAAAATGGTTCTGGCACGTGTGATTGATGCGCATGCAATGTCATAACCATTCCATATCCATTCACCACTACCCGTACATCGATTTATCTGGCAAACAGAAACTCTCATTCCAGCTACGAGGTCCAAATTTGAATAATTCTTTCAGCGAAACCACCCTTCAGCCTCGATTGAATGCTTTGTGTTTGACAGGTAAATCGATGTATGGACAGTGGTGAATACAAGAAACATCTTAGAGAATGAAAATTTGAAATTTTTTTTTTGAAGAACTCGCCCAAACTCAAAATCCTGGATCCGCCTCTAGCCTCAGTCGATCCTGGGTTGTTAGAATCGATACTATACATGTAAAACAAGAAGGGGCATAGGAAAGGAAGAGGGGGTGGTAAGTAACACTTACAGGATTGTAGGCATAAAATCGAATACCAAATCTGCGCAGACACGGGAAAAGTTCCTTCTCAACATCCCTAAAAAGAACATAATCTGTATATTAGTGCTAAATATACGCTATAAAGCGTATCTCAAACGAGCGTAGCAAGGATTTTACTCAGTTGGGGGGGGGGGGGGGGGGGGGGGGGGGGGGGGGAGGGCTAAGTCCGTTTTCAGAACAACCAAAAAATAATGGCAAACCAAAAAAATGACGGCAAAAATGATGGAGGAGGGGGGCGGGCCCCCTGCCCCCCTGGCCACACCCCTGTCACAAAACTGAAAATCACTTACACATTTACAAGTTCTTTTTGTTTCACAGGTTTAGCAATGTCACTCTAAAGATGTGGATCAGTCATTTTCATTTTAACTTAGTTACCTGGTGACTGGATTGTACATGCCTTGGTAAAGGGTTGGTAATACATAGTTGTTTTGCAAACACAACTGGTAGATTTCTGCCTAGAATTAGCAAGTAACAATTCTTTTTCAGTAATTTTGAGTCGAAAGATTTGCGCTCTAACCGAATAACATATTCCAAGAAACGAAGCGCGCAAAGGATGGCGGTTGAAAAACGCGTGCGCACTTCCGCTTTGCATTCAAAATTGAAATATTGTTTAGTGCAAACACCGTATTCCTTAGCTTTGACAGGCGATGTTCTACTCTTCAAGTTCGGTTCATATCTGCAGATACACCCTCTCGTTTTCATTCGCCCAATGAAAATTTAATGTTATAAGCTAAGAAATACATTGAAAGAAAAAATGAAGGTATAGAAACCCTCAAGGGGAGAGCTAGCTATGAGAAATTCGAACGCCTTGCTGCTAAAAGTGCGGTATATAGCACGTGAGGGCATGCAATGAGATCTTGCGATTTCTTGCCGGTCGCGCGCCATCGATGCGCTGCAAGGCGCTGAGCGAATATTACTCGTAATATCAACGCGCGCAACATATTGTTGAACGAAGTAGAAGTTCTGTGTTTACAAAAGACAGGTCTAACATATTTACCACAACACAACAGATAAAAAGGATAAATCCTTAACATTTAAAACTACCCACCACTTGCCAGGAAGCATAGTTGGATAACCCAAATTCCTTAAATCTGCCCGCTGAAATTTATGAATACCAATCGTTAAAATTCAAAAACATTTCTGTTCAAAGAAACGTAATACAATTAGATGTAAAAGCCCTTTGAACACTAATTTTTTTCGACGTTCGAACAATTTTGAAATTAGTAGTGTGGTCACCCTGTGTTTTTTGGACCCGGAAATACGTCATATCCGTCGCGGTTGCATGCCGCGTCACAGGTAGCCCAAGCTGGGTTTCTGTGGTGTCATATTATAAGAAAATGTATGGGGATCTATATAAAACCTCAATAGAATCGTCAAAATGTGAAATAAAGTAAAGAACCTCTGTCGCCCTGCCTGGTTAGAATTCGGATTAAGCCAGTTTAAAACAAAAAAAAAAAAAAAAACTGGCTTTATCCAAGCAGGGCGATAGAGGTATAACTTTTCAAAGGTCAGCTAACATTTCTTTACTTTATTTCAAATTACCAAATTTCGACAAAAAGGAGCCCTTTCATATACCTTCTTGCCCGATTTTATTGAGGTTTTTAATAGATCCCCAATAATAATATAATATGACACCACAGAAACCCAGCTTGGGCTACCTGTGGCCGCGTCTGCCGAGTCTCTCCAGGTTGTGTGACCTTGCTTTTCAAAGAGAAGCAAGTTTTTAAAATTTACGATCAAAATCCTTTGAAAAATCGGGGAAAAAAGGTATTTATCGTTGCAAATTCAATGAATACGAAGCCTAAATGTTAAATATATTTGTTTTTTGGTCTAAAATACGGTGAATTTTTTTAATTTTGGGAGACAATTTGTTTGTTTTGCAGGAAAAACAGATGTCGCTACCATTATTAGTGCAGAATACCTTGGTGAAGATCATTAACGGCCCTAAGGGATTCTTGTACAGGTGTTTTGTGGTCAGGTGCATGTAAGTAGAATATGTCAACATTGGTTCTTTGTAGTCTTTCTAGTGATGTGTTCATTTGTTCCACCACTCGCTCGTACTGTAGTCCTGAAAAAAATGCAAAAGTCTCGTGAAAATGTGGGATGTTTTCATTATTTCGCTTTTCAGGTGACCAAACACTGTTGTTTTGCATTGAAGTGAGACAAACGGTGAGCTTGCAATGATAGAGACATGTGAGTAATTCTCCAAGGTCTTAAAAAAAAGTCTCTATTGCAAGGGGACCATTCATCCTGCTTCAATTCAACGGCAAGGTTACCTTTCAAGATGGCACAGGGAACTGTGAAAGGGACTCTTTGCATTATACATTGGCCCTGGGCCCTTTTCTCCATGCATAAAAATTGGTGACACACCGGTACCTATATTTGCACCATTCCACCCACCCTCTAAATAATGACTGGTTCCTTATCTGAGAACTTGAAAAGGTAACCTGTGTTACACCCTAACAATGCAGGTGGGGGTTGGGGGTAGGGTAGGGGTGTTGCCCCCTTGGACCCCTCTTCTATACCAGGTTCTAACCTTGGTTACATGGCAAGCTAAACCTTCTTTTGAATTTATTATCATAGAATTTTTTTATACAATCATATAATTTGAATGCTTTCCTCTATTTTTTTAAGGAATTCATGTGTAACTCTAAGGAAAGATAACAACTTTCTGTTGTGATGTCATAGATTCCAATGGAAGAAGTGAGTATTTAGAAAACTAGTTTGAAAATTGTGATTTGAGTACTTGTTTTCTCAGCCCAAACATGGTTGTCCCTATAAATTATCCTTGCCAAAAACCTTGTTGTTTCAAGATCCAAGAAAATGCTTGGTCAATAATTATTTATATTATATATACGTATATATATATATATATCAAGGGATTAGCCCCTAGTTATCTTAGCGATCAGTTTGTAACACAGTCTTCTGTACACGACCATGTTACTAGAAATAAGAATAGTTTAAATATCCTAGCTTACACTCTGATCGGCTTCGGGACAGCGCACACATTTTTATACCGCACTATTAGCCTTTGGAACTCGCTCCCACGAGCCATCACTGATACTATTTGTCTATGTACTTAAAGGACTGAGGAAATTCCTTTTCAATGTGTATTTTAGCTAGGAACTGTATATAGACGATTCATGTTTTATAGCTTTTATAATATATTGTTTATTGTAAAATGGATCTGAAAAAACCCCTTGGGAGTGTCTAATAAAGTTATTACTATTATAATTATTATATTTATTATTATTATGAACAAGTACCACCTATTTGACTGAGGAACTAGTAGATTTTGACACATAGGATGAAATTTGTTTTTGATTTCCATGAGAAGCTAACTTTGTCTCCTCCAATTTTACCACCTTGAATGACATGCATCTATAAAGCAGTACTACTGTACCCACAAATAACAAAATAACATGAAATAGAACAAATAAATCAATTGCACATTATTATATGGATCTACCTTTATCACTCCATGGGTTAGCTTTTGTTGCCAAGACAACCTGTAAACCAATTGCAATATTGTCATCCATTTCATCAAGTAAACAGTGCAGTTGGCATGTATATCATTTCAAAGTAAAGCAAGTTTGAATAGAAAAGTGGTAATCTGTAGCCATCTACCAATAGAAGCTTTGCACCATCACGTGATGGCAGCCATAACTGGAGGCAGGAGCAATAGTCTTTCTCCCCTGGGAACCTGAATTCTTTCTCATGTAAATCATATTAGACCAGATTCAATAGACCTTTTTAGCTTCGTATGCAAATTGCCCATTTCAGACCACATGACATTCCCTTGAGAAATGTTCTTTTGTTAAAATATTTACACATGAAAGAATCAACTCACTAGAGTGGCATCACGTGGTCTGAAATGGGCACAACAAACAATGAAGCTGAAAAGGTCTATTGTTCCTGCCTCGTGTCATGGCTGCCATCATGTGACAGTGCAAAGCCTCCATCACAGCCACCGTCTTAGTTGAACTTTACAATATATTTGTAATCAGTCTGTTTTGTTATACCAAACAACATGCCCCCGGTGTCTTTTGTTTTCCTATTGTCTTTGGGAATGAATTCTTGGAGACCAGCAATACTACTATAGTTGACTGACATGTCTCTGACTGCCTTCTCTTCAGTCACATGTTCTTGTCTTTGTTTGTTTGTTTGTTTGTTTATTTTTGTGAAGTTCTCAAGCCCAATAATTATCCTTTTTTTTTCTGTTAGATTTATAGACATAGACATATTGAATTACAGACAACTCGCCTACGGACAAACTCGCCTACCCAAACTCGCCTACGCATAAAATAGAGTTGATACGTAGGCGAGTTCGTTGTACTTCAGTGTCACTTACCAAAACTCAAAACTCTTGAAATAAGTCTTATTTCTTATCTATCTTTACAAAGTTTATTTTAATCAATAATTTTTACATCTCCACCCGTGAAGAAGTTCTCAAGAACGGCTAGAATCGTAGCGATCTAAACCTTCAAGATGACCTGGAAGTTAGGTACAGGCTGTCTAAAATAACTAAAAAGTTAACCGAGATAGACAGCTTGTTTTACCTTGGGATCTCTTACAAGGTTGATTTGCCCTAAAATCTGCTCGGTTTTCCCTTCACCATACCTATAGTTTAAAATGAAAAATGAGTGGGGGAAAGAAGAAAGGAAGATCGTGGTAATGTTGTCCTTGCATCAGTTATATAAATCCATATAGTTAATAGTTAACTATCATAATAATATTTAAAAAAATAATAACTTTGACACAGAATTCAGAACGTTTTGGAGAAACTTTTTTTTTTTTTTTTGGAGAAACTTATTTACACTGAAGTTGTGTATATGATGAAAAAATAATAAATATCTTAAGAAAAATAAACATGATATGAAATATAGAATATTAATAAGAATAAGAATATGTTGCTAAAATTGAAATCTATAAAAATACAGATAATGAAATCGAATATATACATTAATTAAAATGATTAATATGAAATAAGTAAGATAACTATCAATGATAAATAAATACCTACTTACATATACGCAGTATCTATTTCAAACTGGCCTCTTTCGAAATAGGATTTTATTAACTCAGTGCTCTGTCAGCAAAGAAGACAATGTAATCTAAGTCGATTATAATCAGAGTTAGAAAAACTACAGGCAGGTCTGGGGGGGGGGGGGGGGGGGGCTGGAACTTGATTTTAACCATAGCACTATTATATAGTATTATATAGTATACAAACGACCTTTCAGGCGAATGTATATACAAAAAAATACAAGTGACATTATATGACTATTTTATCCCACCCAATTGAAACAATTGAAAATACGCCTAGGTCGCACTGCCTGATGGGCATACCAGCAAAAAGATCCAATTCAAAGTTAAATAACATGCCAACACTTATAGTTGCATATTTGGCTCGTCTCCTTCATTAAATATCCTTCAATTTTCCTATAGAGCTGTTAAGTTGTGACGTATTTCCGGGTCCAACTGCTCAAAAATACCGCTAAAATAAAGCGAAAAACGTACTCAATGATCGAAACAATTAGAACTTTGGACAACAAATCCTGTCATGAAGAAAAAGTAAGAAAATCTTTATAGAGATGCTTTTGGTTTTGAACCCGGAAGTCGTTTTTCCATACGAGTGACTTAAAAGCACTATTACAAGTTCTATTACAAGTCCACTGCAACCCCCCTGACATAAGCCCAGGCTTTATAACCGGGATCTGGGATTTTACGGTTTATTACGTGACCGGCCTTACCTCAGCTAGTCCTACTTGAATCCCTATGTCCATGGTGCCAAGTGCAGTTTTCATTGGTTTAAATTTCTCAGCAACATCTTTAAATTAATCAAACCCACCAAGTTTTGAATGATCAAGAGAGCTGGTTGTCAGTTAACTCTCAGACAGAGCCTCTAAGTCCGGTAAAACGTTGCAAGTTGTAGAACGATGTTGATCGTATTACCACCCCGCGAGCAACTTGTCGCTAAACGAAAATCGAAGTTGCTCCACAGTCCCTGTCCTCGTCTACCTCACAAACTGAAAATGCTTATATGATAAGTATTCAAATGACTTACTTTTTTTAGTACAAAGAAAAGCTACGTTTTTTCCGGTGCACCTTGAAAAGAGCTGGATGCCATCCATAATCCAGAAATTCCTTAGTCTTCCCAGCTGGTACATCTCTTTAAAACAAGCCGTGCTTAGGTATGTATCAAGGAATGAAATTACCACCACTTCCCCTCCTACTGCTCTATACTATACTCCTCCTCTTCCTCCTCCTCCTATTGCTACTGCTAGTACTACTACTACCACTACTGTTACCATCACCACTACCACTCCTATACTACCACCACCATTACCGCTACCACCACCACTACCACCACCACCACCACCAATACCACTGCTACCATCACCACTACCACTCCTACTACAACCACTACCACCACCACTGCCGCTCCTACTATTACCACCACTACCACTACATCCATCCAGCATCTATGTCTTAATGAGATGCAAAAACCAATTTGACCACTCATTCTGCACGATGCGCATGCTCGTCCAATATGCTCTCATGATATCAGAAAGTAAGATCTATAACAGTTACTTTATAATTTATCTTAATATGCTTTTGAAACACCTTACAGGTAGCAACTATGGAGCGATTCTTGATATTGTCATTGACAGGTTAGTTTATGACTCCTTTTATATAAACAAATAAGTGGACTTGTGCTCATCGTGATGGTCAGTATTTAGCAATTATTCGCCGAAGACTCGCCGCTCGGTAAATATTCATCGATAATCACTGAGCCTGAGGTGAATAATTGTTTTACTATAAATAAAAAGGTGATTATTTCAAAAAAGAAAGAAGGAAACAACATTGAAAGTGAAAATATTTTATTTTTTAAAAGCGCGACAGCCATTTTGTCCGAAAAGGTAATAAAATTAGATAATGAAATGATGAAGAAATAGAAAACCTGCACGCCTGTTTTACGGGGCGCGGAGTGCTTGTTGACACTTAATCTAGAGTGTTCTACCAATATCCTTTATGACTTCATGTAGACATCACAGCAAGTAACTTTTATTTCTTTTATAAAATACAAATAGATGTCGGCTTGGAGCAAGTCTACTGCCCGTCCTACTGTCAGTAATGCTCATGCGGCTATTGCTTTTGTAGATGCGTCTTGAACGGATTGATTGTCATGTGCTCGCACTTTTATCCCGATTACCTTGTACTGTTTCAACTACTTGTGTTTATTAACACGGCTTGTCTGATGCTGTATGTCTTGAGGTATGAAAAGCAATCCTAGAAAAAAATCTTTATCGTACGAATGTAAAAATAGACCGTTTTAGCTTCGTATGCAAATTGCCCATTTCAGACCACATGACTTTCCCTTGAGAAATGTTCTTTTATTAAAATATTTACACATGAAAGAATCAACTCCCAAGAGTGGCATCAGGTGGTCTGAAATGGGCACAACAAACAACGAAGCTAAAAAGGTCTATTGATTGATAATAGACTCATAGCACAGGAAGCCCAATTTAGATAAAAGTGAAATGTGGAAAAAAAATCGACCGGTTTTATTTTATTTATTTATTTTTGTGTGAGAGTTCCAAATAGTGTCCTCCATATGCAAAAATGCAGCACAGTATCTTTTTGCGCGCGCCAAACTGGGAGCCTCGGTCCATGCAATGCTTATTTTCATAGGTTGGCGGTAATTGCCCGATGTCGTCAATATGTAAAAATACTACTAAATTGGGCTCCCTGTGGTTGTAGATGGGTGAACCTGAGAGCATGGCTTTCATGTCGTTCCCCCACCCCTTTCATTGCCTCGAAACGCAGTAGTGTTATTATTTTTGCCGTTTTGTATCGAGTTGTTATAATTAACAGGTACATTTTTGGGGGTCTTTTTTCTACCGCAGCCGTAAGATGAGTGGAAGCACTGGCCACAAGAAAACTGATGACAATGAATTTTACATGGTCCGCTTGTATTATGCAAATAAAGTAAGTGGATTAGTATTCCCTTTTTTTTTTGCAAACTATCTCATTTTAATAAAGTTAGTCACCAAACAAACCTGAGACCACTGAGGATCACGGGGAAAAATTTCATACCAAAAAAGCACGGCTTTCGATAGTTTCGATACAAGCTGCAACTTTTAAGTTTTAATTAAAATTGAGAATGCCCATACAGGAGATGAAACTGTAACTTCGTTTTGATAACATCATCAACCTTTCTTCCGCATAGGTCATGTTTGATGTCTTTTGGTTGACCAGTGAAATGTTCTTCGTCTTTTTGTATCTTTTGCATTTTGGTCAAGGACCTCTTTGTAAGTATGGATTATATCTGCAGAACAATGAAAAAATGAAGTTGGGGGATTATGATATCCGCACTTCTTGCTAATGTCCACTAAATTTTCCAATCGCAACCCCCCCCCCCCCCCCCCCCCCAACACACACACTTTCATCCATTTTGCGAACTAGCCGCTTATATTTTCCAATCTAACTCCTCCCCCTACAAGTACTCTTTAGGGTGCCCCCGGTCCATATTAAGTCAAGTTTGTTCAATTAAGAATAGGTAACCAACGGAGGGAATTAGGGGAGGGGGAGGGGGGGGGAAAAGAAAGATGGCATTCTCGTCACATCCCTGAGTATTTGATGACAATTCAGGAACTTGTACCGTGCTTCTGGGTCCGTCCGTCCATACCAATGTGATGTGAATCCAATCAGTGAAAGGTCTCATCGATATGGAATGTTCCCAAACTTTGACAGTACGTTTTCCCGGTATATTTTCTTCTGCTGACATTAATAATACATTTCAAGCTTGGTTAACAACACGCGTCATGCAGTCGTGCAACTCCCAACAAAACATTCACCAACCTTTTTTGAAATAGCCGTATTGAAATGACTTTGGACAACTGATATTATTAAAACCGGTTTTTCCCTTTTGATTGACAGTAACCCTTGGAAACTACTCTATTGGAACATGGAAGCTCCTGCTGTGGCTGACAGCCTTTCCTTGTGGTTTTGTTCACATCGTACGTATCCTTCAGGTTATTTCTGCCTGTGTGTTTCTTGCAGACCAAGATGAAAAACAAAAGGCGAAGCAGACAAAGTAATAATACCATCGATCTACCCTGATATTCTGATACATGGTTGGGGGGGGGGGGGGGGTTCGGTCCTATTCACCTTGATACTGTATATAATGACTATGAACATGTGTTTGTTCGTAACGCGGATCGACAAACTTAGTTTAAATGAATAGCACATAACATCTGTTTTACATACGAAATACAAAAGTTTACTTGATACTGTACGTGGTACATTATGTCTCACGTTAACCCGAATTTCAGTCAAGTTAAGAAGTTTAATTATTTAAACACATTTTCACATCTATTTATGTTCTCATAAATCTACCTCGTTTGCGCTATTGATAAAATGAGGCAAAAAAATGCGGTTTTAGCTTGTAATATTTTAGCTACTAGGTTGCTTTATAACTCATGAACTTAATCTAACAAATATTATTTCAGTATTTGAGATGAACGAAATACCATGTCATTTAACTTGTACAGTTAGTGTTCAAATCTTTTTTTTACTGAGACAAGATTTCCTCCCTTTTCGTATCACTTCAGTGTCCTTCTCGAGATCGCCTTGTCCAATAATTGTTGCTCTCTCTCAAGGGCCTCCTCGTCTTTTTTCTGCAGCCAAGTCTTAAAGGCTCTTTCGGACTCCTCGCGAGATCTCTCATTGCCATGGCAACTGTTTGTGGCATCTTGAGAGGCTCTTCTTTCTGGTGCCACGGTCTTCATAGCTAACCACTGCTCATAGTTAATGTTCCTGGAGAGTCGTAAGGTCGATTGATTTCCCAACGACAGACGTCGCTCTTCTTCTTTCTGAACGACCAAGGAGTTTCTCCTGTGTTGCTCCCTCTTTGTCTCAAGCCATTCGTTAAAAGTCAAAGAGATTGAATTCCTTCGTCCCCACCCTCCAACTGATTGCCTTCGACTTGGAGTTTTAGTCACTGGGGAATTCATGAGTTTGAAACTTTTGAGTTCGGATGATACCATAGTTTTAGAGAATTCCGAAGGGTCGGGTGGGTGGGGAGTGGAGTACGATCGCGGCCGTGTTGGTGGAATTGGTAAACTAGAAAAAAGAAAGAATCAAACCATCAGTTGATAGATATTTACGCTCATGCAGTAAAATGTAGCGATAAATAATTATAACACTACTGACTATCGGTATAAACATGATATTTATACTTATTATATGAAATAGAGTGTGATATTGAGTGACATCAAAATGATAAAAATTGATATCCCCACTCCCACCAGTGGCCAGTGGGGATACGATTTATATCAACACTGGTGGTGTCAAATGTCGACCAAAGTAAAATTCTCCATTATTTTTCATTGAAGATTTCATATAATAAACAGAACATTACATGGCCGCTTGGAGATGCAAATTTTATCTTCTCGTGCTGATATCTCTCACCATGTAATATCCTATATTTATCAACATTCATTGAATTATATATCACATATTCACGTTTCGGATCAAGTCCAAGGATTTCATTAATTTGAAATAAAAAGTAAATATACAGCGATCTGCTCCCTATATGTAGCTAGTATATTGTTTCGGATGAAATGCACTAAAAATAAAATAAATAATAATTATTTATTTTACTTTGGACAATATTACATGACCCACAATGCCCTTTGGTTTTGGAATGCACTATTTAATATTCAGTATTCAGTATTCAACGTTTTTGAAATAGCTGTATAAACAATAATGCGATAGTATCCTATTTACATTCCTTCTTTCCTCTAGTTTCATTCATTTACTAATTCCATCATTTTTTTTAAATTCATTTGTTCTTCCATTGGTTTATCATCCAACTCTTCCTTTCAACTTAACACAAAGCACTCACGCGAAGCTCAAGGAAGTTGGAACCTCGACTGAATGCTTTGTGTTTGATCAGTGAACCGATGTATGGAAAATAGAGAATTACCTTTCATTGACGTCAGAGTCACTAGCTCGTCTCCAGGCCTCATCCAAATAGCTTTCCATGTCGCTTCGTGAACTAAACTTAGGAGAACCGCTGGTCGGTGAGCCCGTCGAGAACTTCCGTCTCCTCATTTGTTGTCTATTCTTAGCGATAGGAATAGGGTTTGAGGGTGGTTTAGGGATCCAAGGTCCTTTGATTATAGGTGGTGCACACACTTGCTTATCATCTGTACAAGTGCTTTCTTCACAGTTCACAGCGATGCTATCAACTTTATAATTCTTTCCCATAGGATCTAATACATTTAGTGTCTCAAAGGAAGAACTCAAACCACTAGATGTTCTAGAAACAATCAGTGAAGGCATTCCTTTTTTACGCCGTCTTAGAAGCGAATTCCCTTCTGACTTGGCACCCTCGGGTTGATCCCCTATGAGTGGGTTGCCTGTGTTGAGAGTGCCGCCTTGTTGTTTGTCTTCATTCAGAACAGCTGTGTTTTGTTGAGTTTCACTGTTGAAAATCATTTTCCCATTAAGTGTATGACTTCCTCTTTTAGTGGGGTTTTCCGAGTCATCACTTGTCGATTCAATAGAACCATTGTTCGGGCACTTGTCTGTAACCATAGCAACGTCTTCCTCTCGATTTCCATTTATCATCCTGCCTATTTTAGTTAATTTTTCTATTTCTTGTTCTTTTTTAGGAAACATTTCATTCTCATCATTCTTACACGCGTTGCTATTTAAAATCTCCTCTTCGTCGTCTTTTTCCGATTTCCGTTTCAAAACATTTATCTTACTTGAGGTTTCACTAGAGTCTTCAATCTCCTGACGGCTCACTTCCAGCGATTCTTGTCGGTTTACAGCATATTTGCCTTCATCACTTTGTTCCGACCGACACGTAATCTTTTCATTCGCTTCTCTATTATCACCACGGATC
The DNA here is from genome assembly GCA_023349425.1 of Anthopleura sola. Classification (NCBI taxonomy): domain Eukaryota; kingdom Metazoa; phylum Cnidaria; class Anthozoa; order Actiniaria; family Actiniidae; genus Anthopleura; species Anthopleura sola. The sequence goes on from JALHLI010000001.1 coordinate 16,051,672, forward strand.
AACGAGTCTTTATTATAAGGCGTTTTATTTTCATATCTGTTGCTTCCGTTTTCCTCGTCGTTTCTTATTTGTTCTATTAATAGCTTTTCCGAAGACCCGTTGAATCGTGCCGTGACGTCATTAGACGTAGTTGTAGCGACAGTTCCGTCGTGACCCGCAAACCCGTCCAGGAAATGACTAGCGGTTGAGAAACCCGGAGACAGTTCGTCTAACTCTCCTCTTAGATTCTGTTCAGGCGAAATCTCTTGGGTTTTATTGTCCTCTTCTCCGTCAGAAGAGATTTCATAATCCTCCTCGCTGTCTTGTTCCATTTCATTCGAATCTTTTGACTCTTCATGGCTTTGACTTGTGATAATGCACTCATATCCACTATCATCATCATTTGTACCCTTCAGAGATCCCTCACTTCGCAGGCTTATCATCTTATATGCTTCCAGCATATCAACTATGCCTCCTTTACTAAGTGCCCTTGCCATGGATAAAGGTGTTTGACTGTAAATATCTTCCATGTTCATAAGTTTCCCTCCTCCATGCATCAAAATATTTGCGATACAATTTGTATGGCCGCCAACGACCGCAGCATGGAGAATATTCCTCCCAGACAAGTGCACTGTCTTTGCGATCATTTTATTCGACGGTAGAATACCAAATAAGAGGCAACTATTGGCTTGTCTTGCTGCAACAAAACACGCTACGAAGATCCTTTCCTCTTTCGTAACACCGTGCATTTTGACACGGATTCTCGCTCGCACTTGAGAATTCTCCGCCTTTAAGCACGTGGAGATGAACTTTTCCCAAACTGGTAAGATCTTCATCTTCAACACTTCCACTCCTCCCAGACCTTCCAATTCGTCCATCAAAGGGAACAAACTTTCAGTTAAGACCATGCCATTGTGGTCCAGCTCAAACAAATCCGAAGGAATACCACTTAGAAACTCTATTTTACATTTTAAATCTCTTACGGTTGTGGTAATGTCGATGGGAACTTGTAGCTTGTCCAGTGCTGAAAGACCAATCTCGACACTGATTTTCAAAGACTGTTCGAGGTCTTCATCTGCAGTACCATGTTGCTGTTTTCCAGTGCTCTCTGACATTGTCTGTATTTCAAAACACCCAATGTTTTTCTAAATATCGATTGTATAATAATGACCTTATATTAACACTATGGTTCAGTTAGACGTGGATGGATTAGTTTCTTATCATCAGGCTTTGAAGTTTCCTACCAATTGGTTACATTGACTCCTGTCAACGCTTTCTCAACAGTTATCTGAACTTGCTGATAAAAACATACGTTAAATTGCGCATCAACTGCAAGGTAAACATGACAGACTTGCTTTCAATTCCCTTGTATTGAAGCCACGTCCAGCAAACAGCCCTGCGAAACCGTTCCCCCACGCTAAAGATCAATAATAACTCTGACAATCATTGACGCAGCAGAAATGCAGTTCCTTCCTTTGTCAATCTCTTTCAAATACACGCTTTCAGTCTATTATCCAACGACTCTTCAAACGTCAGCTTTTTTTATTAATGATTCAAATTTATAAGCAGGTTTATATTCAAACCGGAAAGATTGTATTTTTTCCTTCTAAAAATAGCTTGGTTTCCATGACAACAGGTGGGTGTTTTTTTTTAGAAGAGAGTGACAATCAACACAGGACTTCATCAATTAGTGATCACGAAGACTCAGTACAATAATTTTTCTTGAAAATTCCATTCAAATTAATAGCAAAAAAATATATAAAAATTTAATCCGTTTTGTGTAATTAATTTTTTGTATAAAATTGTTTACCATAAAGTAAGACTTGCGCTTTATTAATTTGTGACCTAAAAGTCATATAAGTTTGAGTGTGTTTCCTTTGAAGCTTGCTCGAGGCACACGCGTTTCCTTTTGTTATTTTTCCGTTTAGTTTTCTGATTATGACGTCATTACCTACTTGTCTCGACCAATCACAGTGAGCTAAATTTGGAAATAGTTACATAAGGATCAACTGTTTAGATTTGAGATTGACGTGTGATGTCTTCAATGTTACTATAGCTTTTTAATGTGTACATAGTAAAGAAAACGATTTGATATTCTATCAAAAGAGAATTTCAAAAGTTTACAGTAACTCTTATTTGATTGCCAGTATATTTGACACGACAAAAATCGACCATTGACTTTCTCTGAGTTACGTTGTACGACCCTTGCGATTTGTTTCAATATTTTTCTCTAAAGTTCGTTGTAAAACACGTTGCTTGTTCAAATAGGCTTTGTTTTGAATTGTGACGTAATGGCAAGCACATTGTTGAAAACAGGCATGATTAAACTGTATGTGACACAAGAAAATCTGATTCACAATAAGTTTAGTGCATCGGAATAATAGCAACATTATTATATATAAGCTACTTACATACACTCAGAAATTATAATACACATAGAATGCATTGTTATATCTGCAACATATTAAAAATTCCCGTAAGCGACCACGTTTTTATCCTAGCCAGCCAGAGGCGGTCGATATTGATCATCTCCGGATGTGACAATAGCAGTATTCGCATAAGACAGCTCACTGTATACAACGAACTACACCTCCAGTAATTGACCATATTTTGTCATACACAGATATAGTCGATATAAGACAGTTCAAATATTCACTTAGAATGCACTGTATACGACTAACTACACCCCCTGTAGTGGCCACTGGTCTTTTGCCATGACCAGAGATGGTGAATATTGCAAGGATGATTGCACTAGCTTTATTTGTAAAAGCCACATTATATAGCTCTTGGTGCATCATCCGAGTATAACACATTGTACGTATTGCGTGTAAAAAAAACTCCAAAAAGCGACCACCTTTGTCACACCCGGAGATGGTCAATATACAGGCATCAAGCATTCCGCGCTACTGCTCTAAGCGCATACTCAGGGGATTAAGAAGTGGGATAATATTTTGTAAAACATGTTATATTTTAGTTGTATTTTTCTTGTCAAACACAATTTTCATTAAATATTCAAGATCACGTACCGTTAAGCGAATTTTGAGTCAAATATACCAAAAAATTACATATTTTACGAAATATTATCTTACTTTTTAATCCCCTGAGCATGCGCTTAGAGTAGTAGCGCGGAACTCTTGATGCGTGTATAGGAAGGTCCATGCACTAGTAGCATAATGAAGCATAATGTATAAACCAGTTATACACTTCTATTTTATATACACAAAATACACCGTGCTCCAGTAAGCGACCACATTTTATCATGACCAGAGATGGTCGATATTGGAAGGTAGTTCGACCGGTGGTCGATTACAAGAGGGTCTAGACAACACCAAGATATATCATTTAGATGTTATACGCATTGCATTGCATGTAACAAAATACACCTCCAGTAAGCGACCACATTTTGTCATGACCAGAGATGGTCGATAATGGAAGGTAGCTCGATTGGGTGGACCGATTGGAGCGTTCGGTGGTCGATTACAAGAGGGTAACCAAATACACCTCCAGTAAGCGACCACATTTTGTCATGACCAGAGATGGTCGATATTGGAAGGTAGTTCGATTGGGTGGACCGATTGGGGTGTGCGGTGTCGATTACAAGAGGGTCTCAGTAGACAAACAGGTGTATTATTTAGACGTTACTTGAAGACTGCTAAAGCGTTGTCTTGATATTTTTCTACCTTCTTCAGGATTCGAGGTGGGGCAGCTTTTTGTCCTACCAACGGGTAGCTTTCCCATCGCCATGGGAGTTTTCTTTTTCATTTCATCCTCTTCTTCCCATTTTACTTTCATTTTTTCTAACTTATCTTTTGCTTCTCCAAGGAGTTTTTCCTCTTCTTCCAAAGCTTTCAGTTCTTTTTCTTGCAGCCACGACTGGTACTTTTGCTGAGACATTCTCCTTCGTCTCATTTTCTTCTCAACTTCGCTTTTCTCTACTTCTTCCTTCTCTTTCAACTTCTCTTTTTCTCGTTGACTTTCTCTGTGTTTATCCTCCAACCACTCCTCAAACGACTTGCCCTTCTCTTGTCTTCCAGTTCTCTCAGCGTCGTTTCGTTCTTCTATCTGCGACTGTTCATGCATTTGCCTTAGTTGTTCCATATCTTTCTCGTTCAGCCATTGCTGAAACGACCGCCTTCTAGCGTTTGGAGACGCGGGCACATGTAACTGTTGGTTTTCGGGCATAGGAGCGAGAGTCGAGGCAGGTTGCTGAGCAATAGATTCTCTCCTGCTCTTGGCTGCGATCCATGCGTTCCATGGCAACTCCATTCGTTCTTCGGTTTCCATGGTTTTAGTGAGCAAATGGCTATGCAATGACTCGTTCAACGTCACCTCACACACTGACCTGTAACATCAGAATTATATCTTAATAAAGTATAAATTACTGACAAGAGGATATCCACATTACCCTGTTTCCTTGGTTACCACCCCTGCAAGAGCACTACTGAAATGGTGGTCATTTTCTCATTCAACAATCTACACTTTCATTTGTTTCAGAACAGTAGAGCACTTTCATCTGTGCATACAATGAAAGAACTTATTTTTAATTTTAATTAAAATTGAAGGACTATATGACAAAACCACATGTAATTGTTTATGTAAACATTTTGAAACCCTTTCACGTTTTTTGGCTATTTAGGACTGATTCCTATATAATGTTATTATATTTAACAGTATCAGGTCTAGAATCCAGTTCAATGTCAATTTTGGGAAGCCATTTTGAAGTCTAGACTAGAAAACCATTAGAATGCTGGAAAACCATTCTGTGGTAGTATACGGCGCCAAAGAAAGCCATTTTGATGCTTTAAATTTCCTCGCGATAAAATGGTAAATATCGAAACGTATTATCAACATAAAAACAAACTGAATTCAGCACATTTGGTACAATTGAAAGATAAACCGTTTCAAACAGTTCAAATAGCTTCACTGTTTCGGTGAACTGTGAAAAAAACTTAGAAATTGGAAATTGAATCAATTCTAAGCTAAAACATAAAACAGAAGACATAAGTAATAGAAGTCGAGTAAAGTATTATAATATTATCTGACTCAATTAAAAAGTACTTAATTTTGAATTCTCACTTTGCTGTTAAGCTACAATTTGAACATGTTTGAACCACTTAGAACAACACTTACCACGAGAGGTATGCACAGAGGAATGTACTCGTAAAATCACTTTTCCGATGAAAGGATCAAAATTAATCCAATCTGTTCGTCAAAAAAGAATCTGTGGTTTTACGAATGCAGACTAACACGAAACAAACCGGATTGCCTGCAAATGCCACACTAGGAGTATTATCTCAACTCAGTTTTTGACCTGTACGAGAGGCAAAGCGACGACAATAATTGATGGGTTAATACCAATAAAGATAAACGCGTCACCTACAAGTAATCCTTTGTTAATTTTACATCCAACTAAAACATTCTCTTAACAACTCTTCCAATAAATGTTTAAAAGAAATTCTTCCAACATTTAAACTTCAAAAAAACTTTTATTTTTTAAGACTTTTAGGAAAAGTTTTCTAATATTCCATAGAATTTTTTTTTTCGAATTTTTTAAAGAAAGTTCCTGTTGTTGAAATTCTTGAACACGATTGTTTACAAACTAGTTAATTACATTTCCCCTCAAAAGAAAACTATCACCTCGCGACATGTACGACTCAAAAACTAAGGATTACCATAAGTTTGACTTGACATCTTCAATGAGAACTTTTTCACCTTGTTCGTGTTAAAATACTCTACTTAATGGTGATTAATAGTTTTATATCTTTCAATCAAGTTATCATCACCCAAGGGTAAGATTCCGGTTAGATATTTTATCATCTTTACAATTCGTATCTTTTCTGTTGAGGTTTCTTACAAAAAACACCACAAAGCTGAGCGAGTGGTGTTAAGCATCTCATGTCGTAGTGGCTATAAAAAACTATCCATCTCTATCATTAATTTTTTTGTTAAAATAATCCTCTGGTAATCCAGGTTTGAGTTTCTTAACTTCGTACCTTTGTTTAGTTGTCAAGAGAGCCTTAGATAAATGTATGAATATCAACAATCCTCCCATGTGCTTCACTGCAGATCCATATCTTTGTTGTCTCAGGAGAGGTACAGTGTATTTTCCGGTCGGTCTTTTGTTTTGTTCGATTGACACCAAAATGCAATGAATACATCGATAAAAGGTCAGAAAAGAAAGAAAGACACGACAAGAACTTAATTAAATTATAATAATTGAAACTAAGTAATGAAAGAAAGTTAATCGATATCTATCGGTGCTGCCTGATACAACTAAAAGTTGAACTGAGAGAGTGGTTTAGTGATAGAAAATTATTTTTTTGAGTCGCGCAGTAATTTTGTTATGTAAGTACTGATCACGCTATTGTGTCAAGGACCGCACAACATCCTCACACTGAGATGGAGAGGTTTGGATTTGAATATAGTATACATGCATCAAGCATTCCGCGCTACTGCTCTAAGTGCATGCTCAGGGGATTAAAAAGTGAGATAATATTTTGTAAAACATGTTATATTTTAGTTGTGTTTTTCTTGTCAAACACAAGTTTCATTAAATATTCAAGATCACGTACCGTTAAGCGAATTTGGAGTCAAATATACCAAAAAATTGCATATTTTACAAAATATTATCCCACTTTTTAATCCCCTGAGCATGCGCTTAGAGCAGTAGCGCGGAATGCTTGATGCGTGTATATCAGTAGTAATACTTTATAAGACTAGAAGTGGGGGAAGCTGTGCCTCTCAATGGCATGGTAAAGTGGCTCTTGAGTATTAAGCTCGTACTGCTCATAGTGTACAAATGTACAAACATTTTTTGGAATTTCAAGTTATTAGCAGATCCAGGGTGGGGAAACCAGGAGTTAAAATCCTTATCAAATTTAATAACATCACTGCATCACATCAATATTTCTGTGTAGACCCCCCCGGACACACACGTGTAAGCACACCATGTTATTTTAAGGCTCCTCTATCAGCCCTATGCCCTAGATGTTTCACTATATACTAAACTTGGTGTACTTGGTGTTCATGACTGTGCGTGCCGTATGCATGCATGTAAGAGGTTTGTCTGTCTGTCTGTCTGTCTGTCCATCATTTAGTTATAATTGACCCAAAATCAATCTTTCTCCTAACCAAACAAAGCCACATCCCCGTAGGCCGTGTAAAAGGGGTCCTGACCTTCATGTAAACACACGTTCAAATACTCCAAAGGTCTTAGATGTATCTAGATCATTGACAAGCTAGTCCAACCTAAACAGGGATTATGATATGACGTCATATGCGATTACACCCATGTTGAGTGACTTCAGAATACTGTACCTCGTTTTAAAAGCGTTATAGTCTTATACTGTTCCACATTATGCAGCATTTTATAGGTTTTTTTATTGGAGTATTCTTTTGTAGCTAGAGAATTTGACTAGATGAATCGACTTATTTCAACTTGGACAGAATTTTAAGATCAGAACCAATATACAGAATCCATTAGTTAATCTCAGTCGAGTAACTAGAAAAACAAGCATTCAAACCATGCTTTAAACATCAACAAAGGAAAGAACGAAAAAATGTTTAAAATTAGAACTAAAAGGCAATATGACCGCGGTGACGTGACAAGACCTTGGAGCGAAAACAAACGAGTGTTTGAAGAAAAAACAATCAGTTGATACCGGAAAATGACGCTTCAGTCAGGTCACTTGGAATATTCAATTGGAATGAGAATTGTACCCTAAGATTTTCTATAACTATCTGAGCCAATAATGTATACTAATATATGGTGCAGGTGCTTCTGCCTTACATACGCACCCAGCTAATAAAAATAATAAAAATACCATTTAGCACCTAGAAAAAGGATTAAGGGTTACAATAAACGATTTGCTTGTTTGTTCTTCATCAAATTAACTCACAAATTCAGTCAGTTGTGCGTCGTGCTGGGATCTGCTTCGGTTGAAAGAAGGCTTTAATTCGTAAGTCGATTCTTCAGTGAAACTATTTCAAATTCTTTCTGATGTAACTTTGAATACCGACCACCTTTAGGGAACTCTAAGATGTATATTATATTACGCGAGGGTTTTCTACAGGCTCTCCGGTTTTCAAATCCCTCAGCAAAAATATCAACTTCTAAATGCTGATTCGATCTTTTGGGACCTTATCAACTGGGCTGTAAAACTTAACTTGTTAGGTCACTTTTTGATCCATCCTCAGAGTGGTAAACTATAGCTTAATAACTGGTAAAACTTATATTGACTGAAGTGCGCACCGTCAAGTGTCGCTCATTACTTGACTTTTCTAACGTTTATTTCCATGTCGCTTAACTTTTTTTGTCCAATATGGATAGATTTAGTAGCTGTATATGACTGATGTGATGTGATATTGAAATTATACGGATATAATATATAATATATCTGATACCCGCGATAATTACATTCTAAAACGGACCACCAAATAGTACGAAATAGTAGTTACCTTGATTTTCCTCTATGAATAGGAATCTTGACAGCATCATTACCAACAGCTAAAGATCCCCTCCGAAAACGATCGAATTTTATTCCAGCGTTGCCAACATTTGGTGTAGCGAGAGCAAGAGGTTCTCTGCTAACCCTCGCGCGCGAAACAGGTGAATTTGGCGGGTTAGCGTAATTTCCGACTGCAAACCTTGCTGTCATACCAACAGCTCTAAAAGTCTTCTTAAGAGATCGACGTGCAAGCGGCGAGTTTGGAGCGCTTCTAGTGTCTGTGATCATGTCTGCAAAGACAGGCGAGACTTCACTTGTTGGGCTGTTCCTTGGCGATACTACTGGCGACATATCTGGTGAATTTGGTGTACTGATTGAACGAATTACCAGTTTCCTTCCAGGTCTGTGTTGTACCTGGAAAACCTTCTCATCACCATCCACAGGGTAACCAGTCATGGAAGTTCGCTGCCCCAAACTCGGTAGTCGTGTTTTTTGCTCCAACTCGTCTTCTGAGCTTTCATTACCAATACTAATCCCTGGTACTGTTGTACTTGTATTGTAAATGTTCTGTTCGTTCCCGCGTCTTTTCGTGAGCAAATGATGAGCCTGAGACCCACTCGTAGGACTAGTAGGTTTGATAGGCCTGTCAGAACCCAGCTGAGTAGTGTCATACCCAGGTGGTGAACTTAATCCATTTACAGGCATATCTGATATCTTCCTTGCCTCTTCTTGTTTCTCACTCAAAACACACTCACTTCCTTCATTTGATTTCAAAGTTTCTTGGTATTTCGTTGATACAAGTGATGTTCTTTCATGGTTTTTATTGTCATCGCTGTTAATATCCTCTTTCGCATCACTTTGCTCGTTTTGTTTATTTTTCTCAACAACTCTTTCATTACTAATGGCCTCGCTGTTTATTTTACGGTCCCTATTTGCTTGTCTTTGGTGGGGCGAATATGAACTCCTTGTAGCTTCAGAAACAGCTTCTACACTTTGCCCCGAAGCCTTACAAGTCTCTTCTGGAATTATTTTTTTATTTATATACTGTAAAAGTCGTTCTGCCACATCTCTATGGCGTAATCTCTCCGCAAGCTGATAAGCGTTTTCTTTATTTACATCGACATTTTCAAGAGAATCCAAACTAGAAGTCATTAAATGTTTAATTAAGATATCCAAGCACTTTAAACTTCCACTTGCAGCACATGCATGATATAGAGTCCTTCCTGTATCTGTAGCAGTACTCAAATTCACTTTGGTCTTTAACTTTGCCATCCGAGCTACCAGATCGTCCAGCCCACAACAAGCCCCCATGAACAGGGCCACAAATATCCTCTCGTCCTTACTAACTTGTTGCATCGGTAATTGCACCCTGCGAAACACATTTTCAACTTCGTTTTTTAAGACACAACAGATGAACTTAGCCCACCATATTGGGACTTGTAGTTTTAGAGGTGCTTTCGGTACCATAACGCAACCTTTGAGTTCACTTTCCCCGTCATCGTCCACCAGGGAAATTTTCTGCAATTCGGTTGGGATGCCAAAAGATGCTTCGCAAATGACCTTCAGTTCATTCACCGTGCACAGACCCAGCACCTGGATTTTTTTGCTGACTCCATTAGGAAGAACTACTTCCAAGTCTCTAGAGCGCTGTTGCGGGGACATTTCCCCGTGAGATACCATCACAAACTACTTCTCAATCTTCTGAACTAGTTTTACATTGTTCTCGATAGCTTAGCTTTATAACCCCTGATAACCCTTTCATGTACCGACAGGTAGCGAACTGTCATACACTAACTAATCCTTAGGACCAAATTACACTACACAGGTCAACACATGTTAATGACAGGAATACAAAAGCACCGCTCTTCTTAAGGGCTGTCAATTTGTTGACTTGCTTTGATTATCTTCTCGGACGTGTCGTCAGCCCCATGACGTCACTGCGGGAGGGCAGACTCGTTGAGTCACGCACCACACACAACAGATACAATCAAACAGAAACAAAATGCTGACTTTATACACTTAATTTTCCAGACGAAGAGTAAATAGTTTAAAGAATCGTGACTTGGACGCCGAAGGACAGGAAAAAGCTAACTGTTTTTGTCACGTTCCACATTCCAGATTGCTTTTTGGAAGCCGGGCACCCACTATTTTTTTTGGATCATTGTTGTTATTTTCTACTCTGTTTGATTACTTGAAAAAATAAAAAGTGCTTTTCAATATAAGGTTCTGTTAACTACCCCTTTAAATTTTTATTTTTGAGTTAGCCATGCCTGACTTAGATCAAACCAGAGGTTATTTCAGGGCTTGATCTGTGAGTTAGTCATGCCTGTCTTAGATCAGCTCAGTCAGAACGGTTGTTTCAGGGTTTGATCTGTGAGTTATTAGCAGTGCCCTGACTTAGATAAACCCAGAAGTTGTTTCAGGGTTCGATCGTTGAGTTAGCCGTGCCACTATTTTGATCCGCCCTGAGGTTGTTTTCAGTGCTTAATAAATTAAATTTTTTTTTTCGTTTTCTGAAATCCAGGAAATGGAGGGCTGAGAGCATAAAGGAAGGACGGAGGGGGAGGATAAAGTAGAAGAAAACTATGTGTAAAAACGTAGTTCCGCTTAAAATTAAAATGTATGAACTTTTATGCTTTGTATTGAAAAATAAGACTACCGGCTTGGTTTGGTGCATTGATTCAGTTGGTGCCCCGTAAGTAGAATGCAAATGGATTGAAAGAGTGACGCTAGGACTCACTCATTTGGTCTACAATGTCTAATAAATCGTTTTCAAAGTTTTGGTCTAGATTTCGAGATATTAAATTGGCGAAATGTAAAATCAAGGACATCATAATTTTGTGCTAGGAAAACTCCGATTTGAACCAAATTAGCGTCAGTGTAAAGTTTGGTTCATGTGTAGAAAGTTTACAAAAAATCATGTTAAGTATATCTGTAACGGGAGTTATAGCTGTTTCAATTTTGACCCCACGCACTCTAAAACTCGGTCGAGCCACCTTAACACACATATTTAGCGTATCGTTTTACGGGATTCCTGTGCGATTATTTTAGCCGAATCGTATTTTATGGGATACCTGTGTGATCGTAACAGTAAGTCAATAGGCTACCTGCTCTTGACACGGCGCTCAAACCATCACCGGTACCCGCTATGCACCACCTGCCCCAATACAAAAACCAACGCTTTGAATCATGGGTACTTTGCTTGTTTTGAACAATTGACGGCAGAAGACAATAGACCGTGTTTGGGTGATTTTTGATCTTCCAAAGAGAAAAGAAATCGGAGTTCATTTTATCGGATATTTTACTGAACATGACTGACATCAAGTAGAAAAACATTTCAAAGGTAAGATTATTTTAGCAACACTTTATAAAAGTAATATTAAACTCCCATAAACAAGCGCCTTTCAAAAATCACATTTTAAATTTATTTATACCAAAATAAAATATTTTATACGATATTTCTAGTGCTCTACAATTTGATTATTTTTAATTTAATTTCAAAAATTCTGGTATTAAAATATTTTTATGTTAGAAAATCACAATCAGATATTGATCTGATGCTATTATATATTTTTGTTCTTCGACAGAAAATCACTAACGATTGATTCAAGACAAGAAGTCCACAATGTTGGTGACTTTGCCCGTCCTTTTTATTTCATTTCAGGTTAGTCAATCCCATAGAAATAAATTATCATAGATTTCTTATTAATCGTTGATAAGCCTCTCAATATGTAGAGAATGAAATTAGAGGTATCATTATAGAATCGGTTATATTATGACTGGTAAACGTCACAGCGTCAACGTCGCGCGTCACGGCACGGAATTAATGAAATCCAATGAACCAATCACAGTGTGCGAGATCAACAGTTATTCAATTAGATTGCTCGGACAAGAGCAAGCACGTACACGGTACGACATGCCGTAACATTGAAATGGCTTCCCAATTTCTTCCACTCATCCATCCACGTCTTAGTTACGGCTAAGTTATAAGATACGGTACGGTACGACTGCAGTAAGGCCGTACCGTTCCCCACTCTCGGAGAATCGCTCCATGCAAGAGAAAAAGAACAATGCGGTAAGAAATACTAATACCATTCTTTTTATTAGATTGCACTTGCAAAAGTATCCCTGGATCATTTACCAGAACTCGGCAGCGCGGTTACCCAGGATCTTCTTGACAAACTCGAATATGAAGAGATTCTCAATAAACCAATTGCCGTTGGGTTCTTTCTGAGGGGTGCACGAGGTGCCCCAGGCCCAGACGGCCCCAAAGGACCCTCTGGAACTCGAGGGGTACAGGGTGACGCAGGATACCCAGGATATACGGGATTTAGAGGACGCCGTGGACCTCCTGGTATGATTGGTCCTAGAGGACCCCCTGGACCTCCTGGATTTAGAGGACCTAAAGGATCTCCGGGTAGTATGGGACCTCCTGGACCTACCGGGGCACCCGGTCCACAAGGAACTCACGGATCTAATCCGGCTTATCCCGGATATCCAGTGTTCATGGGCTCAACGGTAAGACCTTGCAGTTATAACTGAACGTATACTGAATAAGAATTAGAAAAACATCTTTAGAATCTTATAAATGTATAACATAGCACTAGCCTCTATTAGTAATAACACATTTCCATACATGCAACGACGCTTTGCCCAGTAAGGCCGCGATGAATCATCAAGATTTCTTCACAAAGTTAAATGCTTTTTACATGTCCGTTAACTTCCAGCTGAGTTGATCGCCTTTCCCGAAAGGAAATATGGGTCACTATTTTTGGTTAGCATTTTTCGAGAATTTTCCGAGTATACAATGTAGATTAATCTTGTTGATTGAAATATAATTCTGCCATGAGTTTGACTTGTGTTTACGATTAATTTAAAGAAGAAAGAATTCGTATTTCATAAATTCTCTTTGCAGAATAATGGGAAATGCTGATCAAAATATGATGAGGAATCCTCAATTCTGATTGGTTGACTTTGAGTTTGTTCTGAAGATCAACTCAGCTGGTTGTGTGTTACGGCTGCTTTTTCTAGCACGAAAATCGCATTTTCTGTGAACGAAATGAAGGATTTGTTTTACCTCAATAAATGCATGCGCGGCCATCGAGACCTACTAGAGCTTATATGTATAATTTTTGTTAAAAAGAATCTAAAATGTCCTGCCTTTTATTTGCAGAATGTGACCACAGTTTGTGAAGGAGGCCGCGAAGTTCTTAGCTGTGCCGCAAAACAACTCGTTAAAATCATTCACGCATTCTGGGGACGAGACAATCATTACACATGCGCACAAACTAACTCTCCGAACATGACTGTCATCCAGCTTACCGAGATGGACCCAGATCATGTGTTGCGCACCCTTAAGTACTACTGCAATGACAAGCAGTCTTGTCCAATCGCAGCAAGAAGGGGGATATTTGGTGATACACAGGACCCCCATGTTGCCAAGTACTTACAAGTCTGGCATGAATGTATACCAGATACCAGAGATTTGATGCAAAATGCGCGGAGATTCCGACGTGACGCTGAGATAGAAAAGAAAAAGGAAAAACGGGAATTCTTTCTTCGTTTTCATGATCGAACCGAGGTAAAAGACGAACATAGCCGAGCAGTTGACGAAATAGACCCCGCTAAAGCAAACACTGGGGTCAGCGGGGCAGGTACTGAGCAGGCGCAGTGGGACAAAAGCAACAAGCAAAGCAATCATAACAAAAACTTTTCCAAAATTGCGACGAAAGACAAACGAGAAGACGAGAAGAAAACAGATAAGAAATTGGCTCACATCCTGAATGAGCTGCTACAGGATCGTGTTCTCTCAGAACGTACATAGACAATTAATCTCATAGACGTGCTTGTTATATATCTTGTACATTTTTAGATGAATTAATCTTGTAGAATCAATTGACGTTTATTCTCAGAATTAAGAGTAAAAAAAATGAAGTATTGAGCATGAAGCTTATGAGCGCAAACTAAAATAAAATCATGGAAAACTATAATATTCATTGAATAATAATAATAATAATAATAATAATAATAATAATAATAATAATAATAATAATAACAATAATAATAATAGTAATAATAATAATAATAATAATAATAATGATGATGATGATCTTAAATGTGGTGACCAAAAGAAATGTCACGTGATACCTAATACACTCGCTCTAAATGCTCGATACCAGCAATCATTATATGAGTAGAGTTAATCATTATTATTCTCTGTTCATTGTTACTCATTATAGAGTTAGAAACTAGAATTTATATCGTTTACAGCCATTCTCAGGCACATGCGCACTCTTGCGAATTTTCCTGTCGCGACAAGTTGGTTTTTGGTGGACGTCAATCAAAATCGTTGCCATAGCACTATCGGAAAACACGAAGCTACAAAGGCATGTGCGTATGGAATGTCATGGAAACGCTTTGATTGACGTCCACCAAACCCTACTTTGTCGCGAAAGAAAAATCGCAACAGTGCGCGTGTGTCTGAGAATGGCTGTAAAACAAATAAACAAATCATCACATGATACTTCTTTTGGTCTTTTTTCACAGGACAACCGTTTTGACAATCACTGTATACTGAGGTATCACTGTATATTTTTTTGCTTTCCGACAGTTCGACCTCGTTAAGCTTCGCCACTACTGTACTTGCGGTGGTGATTAGCAAAAAAACCTTTTTTTGCATTTTGAATGCGCTCCATATAATCTCTAAATGCATTTATAAATTATATCGTAATATTTATGATATCATATATCATTATATTTATGTAGAGTGCAAAAAATATCCGTGAAATTCAAATTACTAAATAGTACAAAATAGTGCTAATTAAACAATAGAATTTTCACAAAATTGCACTATTTAGTATAACTAATGTTTCACGGATATATTGTTTGCACTCTATCATGATCAAAGTAAGGGAACAGTAATTACAGGATTGATTTTCACTTACACAAATTTTCTTCACCCCTCCCCTGAAAGTGCCCTTTGTCTCTCTCTCTCTCTCTCTCTCTCTCTCTCTCTCTCTCTCTTAGCCTCGTCCTTTGAAGAACATAAAATTCCAACCCCCTTTGTTTGTACTAGTCCCCCTCCCTGTAATTAATGACTGGTTCATAAACTGGTGACTATACCGTCCATTATCCTTGAACATAGCAATATTACGCTCATTTTGCTTCCTCGCAACATCCAGTACCGTGTTAGGTGACTTGGAACGATCCACCCAGTCAGCTAACACAGCGTTGACAGTCTTATGGTATTTCTTGGTTACTGCAAAGCATTCATCCATTGATTTCTGCATGTACTGGTCACATCTCTTCTGCATGTCCCAGGTGAACACGGTCACGGAAAACCCAAAGACATCCAACTCCAATAGGCCATCATGGTGCTTAAACGTCTCGCAGTTTTCAGCTATCTTTGCTACAATACCACTGCAGTCTCCCCCAACTTCAGGCCAGGTAATCTTGACTTCCAACTCCGCCGTGAGTATCCACGGATTTCCCTGAAACTCATACGAATTCTTGAACTTCATCAACTTCTCGCTGAAGAAAAGAAAGACCCTCTGGTTTGTGTTGATAGCGTCTCTGAGCGTCGGCCATTGATAGTTCTTACCGAACTCGGCATTTGCTGTTAGAGATTTAGCGTTCTTCGTAGAAGGTGTTGGCTTCCAGCCTAGTTTTTTCAGATCTCCAAGAATGCTTTCATAAATTTGTTGCGGTTTGAAGTCGACCTCGACATCGCGACCAAATTTGATGACGACCACCTCGTTTGAGTGTTCGGGTTTGTTGAGCCAATCATTGATTTGTTGGAGAATCTTCTTGACTGGACCTGCGTACGCAGCTGTCCCTATACCCATGTGACAGGCCCAGGCTCCTTTGGTCCACCAATCACCATATTCCTAATTAAATAAAAGAAGGTTAGCTACAAATATATTCGCACTACGACAGGAGTCGCCTTAGCTGTACTATTCCTAGACTTTCGCAAAGTCCGCCGCGCACTGAATATCTCTACTTCGTTGCTCTCTCGCTGCGCTCGCAAGATTCACGCTTCGCTCGAATCGAAAAAATCCCCGGGAAACAAGAGAGGTTGACTTGGGGCAAGTCTATAACGGCAAGGAATGTGACATTCCTTGCAGTCTGCAATAAGAAACTAGTGATCTAGCACTAATACATGTACAACTCAGTAAATCAAATGCAATTTGAAGACATGTAAACCTAAATATATGCTTTCTATTATCACAATTGTTAAGAAGTTATCATTTTCATTTTATCTTATAAATTCATAGCAACAGCGATGTATCAGTTCAGTATTGATGCGCGCATTCGATACGCAGCCACTTGCTATAAAGATGTCAGTTTTACTGATCCTTCACTCTACTGACCTTTTGCATGCAATTTCGCAGCATTAAATAAATGACATAGACCTCTTGCACATGCATGACGCCAAGGCAGATCAAATTGGAGGATAAAATAAGAGGATTTCAATCTCCTGAGAATTGGAAATCTATTGTTTTGTCCTCCAAATTGAGTTGCATTCCGAAGTGCTAAGGGGTCTATATACATGAGTTTCAATGATAACATTATAATAGCGATCAAAAACTGCGTTCAAATTACATCTTTTTTGTACGAACTCCCTTACCTTATCAACGTAGCAAGTATCAATATCAAAATATCTAATCCCATAATCCAGTTGCCTTGTAAAGCCCCATTGTTGGTTCCTCCATAGACTAGAGACAGCAATACCTCCTCCCCAGTGATATAAATGACCGTTGGACCCGGAACCTGAGTTGTGAGTTCCGGCTAAGGTAACCTGGTTTAGTCTTAAGTCACACAGCTCCTCCATACCATTGCATTTCATTGTTCCAGAAACAACTGTAGAGAACAATGACATGCAACAAAAACTAATGATTATAGTTAGGATACTGAGGATAGAGGCACTCATTGTTTCCTACTATAGTACAGACACTTAGTAGGCTTCAGTGTGTTGCTGCAAGAGATCCAGTTTCTCTCAATGATCCGAACCGAAATCTTGACAAGCTTAAGACCTTTTTTTCCTTTTCGGTTCAGTAGGTAAATGGGTCAAAAGTCGAATTTTGAAAGCTATGAAGTCATGCAATAAAGAGTTGATCTACTGACCCTCTTGTATGCGATTTTCTTCAATATTTCGTCAATTGGTTCATTATTATCATGAATGTTCTTGGGAGGCGAATGTACTAAAAATGTCTACCAGATACGATAGGGTCTTTTCCCGCAACTCTAATTCCTTTAACTTTTTTGTCCTGGTACATGACGATGATAGCAAAGCAATCGATTTGTCTTAGTGCCTTCAGATTAAAAGTGGTCACTGCTCATTCTATGGTCTAGTAGATACGTGACCTACCAGTTCTCATAGACTGATTAAGTATTTTGGTCCAGCTAATTCTACCAGTTTTGATACGAGTTGTTTCCTTTGTGCTTGATATTTTACGGGTCAATCTATACCTGTCTCCCTTGATGGCCTGTAACGGACAGTTATTGCTTAGAAAAATTATTGAACTTAACAAGCGAGCATTAACGATGTCTCTCGGTCATTAAAAAAATATTCAAATTAACACACAAACCAGTTCTACAGTCCACTATAGTATCCATCACATGTGCGCACAAACCAGTTCTACAGTCCACTATAATGTCCATCACACATGCACACAAACCAGTTCTACAGTCCACTATAATATCCATCACACATGCACACAAACCAGTTCTACAGTCCACTATAATATCCATCACACATGCGCACAAACCAGTTCTACAGTCCACTATAATATCCATCACACATGCACACAAACCAGTTCTACAGTCCACTATAATATCCATCACACATGCGCACAAACCAGTTCTACAGTCCACTATAATATCCATCACACATGCACACAAACCAGTTCTACAGTCCACTATAATATCCATCACATGTGCGCACAAACCAGTTCTACAGTCCACTATAATATCCATCACACATGCGCACAAACCAGTTCTACAGTCCACTATAATATCCGTCACACATGCGCACAAACCAGTTCTACAGTCCACAGATATCTGAGACATTTATTCACGGAAATCGGAGTAAATCAGTAACACTTAAGTCTGTATACCATACATGTAGTATACCATACACTGCAGGTTAATTAGTTTTTATCAATCCATACAGCAATATTTGTTTTAAATATCTCTCAAGAGTTCACAATTCATAATATCATTATAAGCCTAGACATTTTAGTATTTCATGTTAATCTTACTTAGTAGAGTATAGCTTAATCTAGCCTCCTGCACAAACATCCTTAGGGTCTAACGTTGCATGACGACCCTAAGAACATCTTGAAGTTAGTCTTTTCATCTTTATTGGAACATCTAGGAAGCATTTTAGCTGATTCAATAAAGGGTTGTCAATGATTGAAAGTAGATGAGATAATAATCTTTTTCATAATATCATGGCTGTAATCATTTTGAATAAAGTATTGCTATTCATGCTACTGTACTATTACAAGGGTTTATAGCATTACGTTTAAAGGTTCCCTTCTGTTTGACATTGAAACTTTTCTGAGTTAGTTTTGCATTTTCCTGTTATACATATCATCACTAATTTGCACATAATTGTAAAATTTGACACAAATTAGATTTTTGTGGATGTACCATGACATTCCATGCATGTGTTCTTTGAAAACTGTATTTTTCAACAATGTCTAGGAAACATCTTTCTTGTTACACCTATCATCAATAATTTGCACATAATCGTAAAATTTGCATCTGTCACAAATTAGATTTTTTGTGGATTTACCATGACATTCCATGCATGTGTTCTTTGAAAACTGTATTTTTCAATAATGTCTAGAAACATCTTTCCTGTTATACATATCATCAATAATTCGCACATAATCGTAAAATCTGCATCTGTCACAAATTAGATTTTTTTGTGGATGTACCATGACATTCCATGCATGTGTTGTTGGAAAACTCTTTTTTTTTTCAATAATGTCTGGGAAACCCATTAAATAAACTCAACAAAAAAACTACTTTTTGGGGTCTGACCATATGTCTTTGTAATACCGGTATGTATTAGTAAAAACAAGGATAAGAGAGGGAGAATAACTAGGCAGTAAGATCTACCAATCTATTGATGTCACGATTTAACCAATCTAATGTTATATCATCTAGGTGGTTATCAAAATCTACAAGGCTTTGATATGCTTTGCCCTCTATGAGGTCTGACGTCAAGCTTAGTGTGTCTTCTCCTCCATCTATGTATCTGGAAACAAAAATATATTTACTTTAAAATTTTAATATTTGAATGGAAACAATCACATTCAGCAGAGTGGGATTCTGATGAAAGCATTTATCAACAGAGAGGTTGATCTAGAAATATATTAAGGAATAATGTACACGTATTGTTGTGAATATAGGTTTGATCAAGGTAGTACTGTGGTAGTGGTAGTTGTAGTGGTAGTAGAAGTGGTAAAGAGGTTGTCTTGCATACAGTATACTGCAAACATTTGGTAGTGATGATGGTAGTGCATGGTAGAAATAGTAGCTGCAGCAGTAACCATGTCATATTGATGCAATGATGATAGTAGTAGTGTGTTGTTGTGGTAGTACTGTAGTATAAGAGTACAAATGGTAATGGTAGTAGCAGTTGTAGCAGTAACAGCAATGATGTGACAATATTATATACAGTAGGATGGTTGGTGTGGCAGTATTGATGTTGACAAAGATGGTGATTATGATGATCATGACCACAAGCAAATTATACTACTTACAGATCTTTATCATTCATCTTCCATTTATTTTCCTGCACAATGTAACACTGTAAATAATGGAAAAATATTTTTTCAAATCTACATGTATTATCAGTTTCCAAATTTTCCCAGATTTGCAGAATTAGTATCTCTTAATAACATTATAAAGCTACAAAAATTTACATCCTATGCCATTGGTCATGTTTTTTATTTATGGTTTTAAGTAGATTGCTTGAGCAGGGAAACAACTCTACAACTCTGGGTCCAACTGCTTACCAAAACACTAAAATAAAGCGAAAAATGTTCTCAATGATTTAACCTCCTCCTGAAACAGTTATAGCTTTGGACAACAAATCCTGTCATGAAGGACAACTAGAACCTGGAAGTCATTTCCATACATTTGACGTCACACTTAAAGGCTCTATAGGAGATATGAATATTGTCTCAACAAGCTGAATGTTTCTACTATACCTTGACGGCCACTTCATCACAGGCTATTGACATCCTGGTGTTATCAATCTGCCAAAAGGAACACAAAGATATAGTATCTCATCAAACCTATATTAAGCCTCAAACTCTAATTCTTTAGACAAGAACAGTTTCAATGAATGAAAGCCATTCCCTAGTTTATACACTGCATTAATCATGGCCCCAAGGGATGTTAGATAAGCTGAAATGACTGAACTTTATGAATTTTTAGTTAGTCTCTGATGAAGTCTGCAGTCAAAAATTTAGACAATTCATTTTATCATTTTTCAAGTCAGTTTTTCAATTAATCTTTATTTCATTTTATCTACAGTAGTTCTTTAGTTCCTTTGAATTTACTGTGATCCTCAATATTCTACTAACCTAGACATTTCAACAGCTTGTTGCGAGATTGATTTTTCAAAGCGGTGACCGAGAAAAACCAAATTTCAACAGGCATATCCAAACGACTGTACTGAGATTGTAGGATATCGAGAATCACAGTAATGAACTGTATTTCAGGTAACAAGTTTTTGTTTATGGACTATGAACACATAATATATCAGAGGGCAGACAAGGCTACTCACCATAAGTATGCAACCATTTGCCAACTGATCTGTAATTTTTTCTCCAATTTTATATGCTATACCATCTGGACTGAAATCAAAATGAATGAAAGGCATTTAGTATATCATGACACAATCAAACATACTTTCTAGAAATAGAACTTTAGCTAAATTGGCTGTAATTTTTTTTCTAATCAGACCACATGTTATTCTCTTGAGAATAATATGCTTTGTTTGAGTTGTATCCATATTCATGTGTCTTCTCGTGCAACTGTTAAACAAAGAAATGATACTCTAGGGACTAAGGTGGTCTGATGTGGGGAAAAAATAACACACAAGCTAAAGAGCTAGAGGTCTCCATCTTTAAATGGTGATTATGAAATTACCAAATACCCTCCATGGTGGGGGGTATGGATATTTTTTGAGCCGCACAATTTAGAAACATTTTCTACTTTAAATCAAGTATGTGCCATATTACAATCATATTTTACCTGTTACTATTGATATGTTCATTGGCTTGGAAGTATCCAACTACTTGTTGGCTACTGGCTTTACAGTACGAATCAACCTGATGGATAAAAATATTAAGAAAACATTCAACCACAGCATAACTTTCAGACTATGTACATTCTTGATTCAAGGAAAAGACTGCACGAAGGGAAAAAGCTTTATTTGATGTTATAAGATTTATGATTGTTCATAAGATCAAATATATTTTGTTTCAATGAAATTTTCAGATTTAAGTTGTTTGATTAATACGAATTTCAAGACCGTTCATGTAATAAATATGTCAGATTTTTGAATAGAATTTTCAGCTAAATGATATGAACAGTCACTGTAGGGGGTGATTGATCAGGGGGATGATGAGCCTCGAATCAATATTTAAGCCCCAGTTATTTGATTATTAAAACGAAATTCAAGATCGTTCACGCCATAAAATGTCAGATATTGTGGATAAAATGTCCAGCTAAATGACATGAGGGGGTGATCGATGAGCTGGAATATTTAACAGTAAAAAGACTTATTTCCACCTTCAATGATAATGATCAACAACAGGTCCCATCAACCTAGCCGATCATCTTTAATACCATATGAATACCATAACGCTACCTGAGTGAGAGCCACTTCCAACATAGGAGCCAGTCCAAGACACTGATGAAACAAAGGTATGGCATCGAGTATAAACATCTCGCCATCCTGCGTCATTTCTTCGCCCAATAAAACACCATTCACAGACTTATGAGGGTATTTAGAAGCGTGTAGGAGCATTTTGGCATACGCCTTGGCTGATACAGTGTATTTCATGATTTGATCGCGAGGAAAACTAGCTAGATTTGATCAAAAAAGGACTCCACTCAAGAGAATCAAGTCATTCTTTGTCCGCCATTTTGAAAAGTCCTTAGTGACCACCCCTGCCATGTGAAGGCCTGGTCACTACTACTAGTTCCCAGGTCACCGTGTTCTCCAGTGCTCATTTGCTTTTTAATCAACAAAATATTTGAATTTTAAACCTTTTTAGCTCTCATTTTCATGAATTATTCCATCGATAAATTCAAAAAGAGTATAGTATAGATGTTCTTTGTACATTTGAGGCACGGTTTTAGTTGTCAAGCCTAATTTCTGATGGGGAATTCGGCTTCAAAGGTGAATGGAGATTCCCCTCGGTCAGAAGGGACCTCCAGTCATCCGTGGTTTTCAGGTATGCACGTGTGTCAAGATTTATTCTTTTGCAGAATTATCGTTTTAATGGAGTTAATTACATTGTTATTTAACGAGGGATATCTTGTTACCTTTCTTTGTTAATGTCATAAACATTGCTTCCATTTTGACTTACTTGGGAATGATTTCAGGCACTTTAATGTATAGTGAGCAACAACTATTTGTAACTAAAAAACTCTTCGAAAACTATTTATGGAATTCAAGTGCTAATGATTCTTTGTATTTTCTTTGTTATGTTAGTAGAATTTGTTAGTCTCTCCCTTGATTCAAGGGTTTTTCTATGGATTTTGTTCCCTCTATGAAACCAAACAATCCGTGCTCTGATTTTACGTGGATCAACATAGAGGTTTTTTCAGGGTAGTGATAAAATTTAAAGCTGTCAGACAGTACCAAATTTCTGACATTGTTGAGACAAAGATCTGGATTAATTGGTATCTATTTTGATTAAAACATATGCAAACAAATAGACCAGATGTTAAGACCTTAATATGGTCAAAGAAACATGCTTGAAAATAGTCTTTTTTATGGATATTTTGTTATTGTTTCAGCTCCCTGTGGATCATGGGTCATACGATTTTCACCAGGACATCCTACCCAAGAGTTCAACGAGATGACTGAAATCAAAGGTTTACCTTTATACCACTGGCCCTCCCCTGAATGGATCACTGGTGATATCTTCAATAACCTGATGTTTGTGGTAGTCCAAATATTCTTAGAAGGAAATCCTAACAGGCTTATTAGACTGATAGAAGAACCACTTGAAGCTGTGGAGATGATAGCCCAGTTTAATACCTTCATTGATTCCACGAATCAAGAGGTGAGGGAATTACGGAATCAACTCTTCGAAGCAGCAAATGAAAGTATTGATCTTCGTGTAGAGGATGAGCAGCTTGAGTATCTTGATTTACTGGTAACAAATGAATTTGATCCCAAATATGAAGTAAGAGCAGTGATAAGCAGAAAAAGTAGGGGCTCAAAATCCTCTCTTTTATGTTCAGTTTCATCAGCTATTAAAACAAAGTTGGGTCGTTTAAAAAAAACCAAGGGTCATCAGGCATCGCATAATAATCCCACCCAACAATCTTTTCCGGTGCCTCCATGTAACTCAACTGTAGGTAATAAAACAGTAAGACCTACTGCACCTTGGCTGTCTGAATTGAATGAAAGAACTGAGACTATAACAAGGAAGGAAGATCTAGACAATACAGATGAGGTTTATATAACTGCTGTCTTTGATAATTCCAATATAAATAATAGTAACAAAGATGGGGATAGAGAAAGAGTCAAGACAGACAGCAAGAATGCTAAAAGCATGAGGAATTTAGAAAAGAAAAATGCTGAATTAGAATTGGAAATGCCTACCATATCTTTCTCATTGACATCAACATCAGAGTCATTTATGCCCCTGCCAACATCTGAGCAGTCCCTTGATGAACTGATTATCAACCAGAAAGATGTGTGTTGTACAAAGGTGAGTCAAAAGACAAGCACTGATACATACAGCAGTTTGACTGGTGTTACAGAGGTTGCAGTTTTGTTGCAGCCCAAAGAAACTAATGACAAAGAGAAGAATGCAGGCGAAGGTAGCTGTGTGCAAGAAGACTCAGGTGAAGTTGCTGATGTTCATGGTCAAGTCTCTCATAGTGCAGTAATTATAAATACACATCCTTCTGAGATAGGGGAACAGCACAACAGTAATTGTGGTCCAGTCCGCGTCTGTGGTGATGTCCCTTCTGGCCAAAAAGGAGCAGAGTCAACAGAACACAGTGAAGATGATAGCCCACTCTGTGATAATGTCCCTTCTGGCCCAAAACAAGCTGGGTCAAATGAATACAGTAAGAATAATGGCTTATTTTGTAGTAATGTCCCTTCTGACCCAGAACAAGCAAAGTCAAGTGAACACAGAAAGGATGATGGTCCAACCTGTGATAATGTCCCTTCTGACCCAAAACAAGCAGAGTCAAGTGAACACAGAAAGGATAATGGTCCAACCTGTGATAATGTCCCTTCTGACCCAGGACAAGCCGAGTCAAGTGAACACAGAAAGGATAATGGTCCAACCTGTGATAATGTCCCTTCTGACCCAGGACAAGCCGAGTCAAGTGAACACAGAAAGGATAACGGTCCAAGCTGTGATAATGTCCCTTCTGACCCAAAACAAGCAGAGTCAAGTGAACACAGAAAGGATAATGGTCCAACCTGTGATAATGTCCCTTCTGACCCAGGACAAGCCGAGTCAAGTGAACACAGAAAGGATGATGGTCCAACCTGTGATAATGTCCCTTCCGACCCAAAACAAGCAAAGTTAAGTGAACACAGAAAGGATAATGGTCCAACCTGTGATAATGTCCCTTCTGGCCTGAAACAAGCAGAGTCAAGTGAACACAAAAAGGATGATGGTCCAACCTGTGATAATGTCCCTTCTGACCCAAAACAAGCAGAGTCAAGTGAACACAGAAAGGATAATGGTCCAACCTGTGATAATGTCCCTTCTGACCCAGGACAAGCCGAGTCAAGTGAACACAGAAAGGATGATGGTCCAACCTGTGATAATGTCCCTTCCGACCCAAAACAAGCAAAGTTAAGTGAACACAGAAAGGATAATGGTCCAACCTGTGATAATGTCCCTTCTGGCCTGAAACAAGCAGAGTCAAGTGAACACAAAAAGGATGATGGTCCAACCTGTGATAATGTCCCTTCTGACCCAAAACAAGCAGAGTCAAGTGAACACAGAAAGGATAATGGTCCAACCTGTGATAATGTCCCTTCTGACCCAGGACAAGCCGAGTCAAGTGAACACAGAAAGGATGATGGTCCAACCTGTGATAATGTCCCTTCCGACCCAAAACAAGCAAAGTTAAGTGAACACAGAAAGGATAATGGTCCAACCTGTGATAATGTCCCTTCTGGCCTGAAACAAGCAGAGTCAAGTGAACACAAAAAGGATGATGGTCCAACCTGTGATAATGTCCCTTCTGACCCAAAACAAGCAGAGTCAAGTGAACACAGTCTTGATCATGGCCCAGTCTGTGCAGATAATTCCCCTGGGACAAGTAATGCAGAGTCAAATGAAGACAAAGACAATGATAATGGTCAAATCTTTAATGATGGTCCAGCAGGTGAATCAAGAATACTTGCTGGTTCAAGTCAACACCTCAACAATGATGGCCCAGTCAATGTCATGGCCTCTCCAGAAAAGCATCCTAGTAACCCAAGCACATTTCCTCCAAGATATGGTCTTTCTAAAATGTGGTTGAGAAGTATGACACAGCCAGTTAACACAGATGCACAGGAAAGATGTGCAAATGTGAAGGAAGAAAAAGAACAAAGTGCCAAGCCTGAGATACATAAACCATCATCTAGGAGTTTTGTTTGCCTACCTTTCCATGGCCTGTCACGAGGTTCTTTTAGTCATCCTCGGCAAGGAGAGTCTACTGGAGTCCAGTCCAGGAAGAGAAAGGCTGACATCAAGGAAGATGATGGTGAGTTAGCAGCCAAAAGTTCGAAACAGGATGATACATTCGGTGAAGCAGAGGAAAATAGAGACCCTTCTGATCCAAAACATGCTGAGTCAATTGAACACAGAAAAGATAATGGTCCAAGCAATAGTAATGTCCCTTCTGGCCCAAAACATGCCACGTCAAGTGAACACAGTCAAGATCATGGCCCAGATAGTTCCACTAAGTTAAATGAAGACAAAGACAATGATAATGGCCCAGTCTTGAATGATTTTCTACCAGGTGCAATACTTGCTGACTCAACTCAGCACCACAAAAATGATGACCCAATCAATGTTATAGCTCCTCCAGAAAAGCATCACAGTAACCCAAGCACATTTCTTCCAATATATGGTCTCTCTAAAAGCTTTTTGAGAAGTAAGACACAGCCAGTTAACACAGTTGCACAGGAAAAATGTGCAAATGTGAAGGAAGAACAAGAACAAAGTGCCAAGCCTCAGATACATAAACCATCATCTAGCAGTTTTGTTTGCCTACCTTTCCATGGCCTGTCACGAGGTTCTTTTAGTCATCCTCGGCAAGGAGAGTCTACTGGAGTCCAGTCCAGGAAGAGAAAGGCTGACATCAATGAAGATGATGGTGAGTTAGCAGCCAAAAGTTTGAAACAGGAGGATACATTTGGTGAAGATAACAAGGACCCATTGCATTCAAGTGCAGGAGGTGCTGCCAGTCCAAGTGGTACAGAGATGAAACCAAAGGGTGACAATATTGATGATACTGAAAGTGATGATGGAAGTGGCGGCAGCAGTTCTGAAAATGTAGAATGGCATGATGCCTTGGAAGACACAGACCAATGACCTAAAGTACCCATGATATTGACTAAATGTATATACTTTTGTACAGCTAGAATAGAGTATGGATGTCCAGTGGATTACATGTAGCTGCATTTTAGAGCATGTGTGAAGGATAGTAGAAGCTGGAGTAAAAGTACTTAGCAGTAATGACTTAACATTGAGCACTAAAGACCAAAAATATTTTGAATATATGTATAATATGCATGCATAGAAACAATATAAAGATGCCCTTTTGGTTTTAAATGCAGAAGGAACGGCAAGGTGTAGGGCTTGGAGTCTACAGATACTGAACGAAGATGGTAGCATCACAGAAGACACACTTGAAAAAAAGTTGTAACAATAGAAATGTAGAAGATCTTTGACCTGTTTGATGCAGTAATCCACGAAGGCAACTCAGTCTTATGCCATTGATACAAGAACTTCCATTATTCTATTTTCTGTGGAAAGTACATGTTTGCCAGCCAGAGCAAAACACAAGGTAAATTAATGAATATTTAAATTTATTTTTAGTGGGGAGCATTTAGAATTTCAAAGTTACAAACATGCAGGGTTTGGGATTAACCTTTATAAGTCTATGTTTTCAGAAAATGTTAGCTATCAGATGTTTTCATCAAGAAGCACAATATTATAACCATTATCCTTGAAGTGCAACCCTTGAAGCTTGAAGTCTTGTTTACAAAATAGCATTTTAATGACCATCAATTAAAATACTGGTAGCCTGCTTTGCAGACTTTTTACACAATTGTTTTTTGCAAAAAATAAAATTTTTTGAGTGTATAAAAAATCAAGTCTGTAAAGAATGCTAAAATACTGGGAATGAGTTTATTGGTTTAGGAAAACATGCCTCATATTTATGACCAAAGTTTGTGATGGAGGGTAATAAGATTTACTATCAAGGGCTCAAAAGTAAAAAAAAAATTGGCAAAAATTAGACATGCCATGTTAGTACATGTAAGAAAAGTATTTTGATTGACAGCCATGGAAATGTTAGTTTGCAAATTAGACATCAAAATTTGACATGGCATCTAATGTCATGGGTTGCACTTCAATGATAGCAGTTATAAGCTGTCTGGTTAAAATGTTTTGAAATAAACCATACAATAATGCAGCAAACCTTGACTGTTTTGAAGTTTAATGATACAACACTGGCTAGCAAACAAAAAAGTTATAATCTAAAATTATATTAACCTACTGTACCTAAATGGATGATAGGACACCTCTGTGTTACTCTATGGACTCATATCTTGGATAAATGGATAAGATAAAATCCAAACAAATTATATTATTAGAGTGCAAACAATATATCCGTGAAACATTAGTATTTACTAAATAGTACAATTTTGTGCAAATTCTATTGTTTTCTATTGCTTAATTAGTACTATTTTGTACTATTTAGTAATTTGTATTTCACGGATATATTGTTTGTACTCTAACTAGTAATGGTAACTTTTAACTGCTACATGTACTGTAGAATGCAACCAATTAACCTGCAAAACATTACTAAACCTATTTTGCACTTATTATAGTACAAAATAGTTCAATGTCTGTTGTTTTCTATCATTTCATCAGTGCTATGTATGTGGTGCTGATTAGTGCTAGTTATGTAGTACTGTTTCATGGATATAGAGTGCAAACAGAATATCTGTGAAACATTAGTATTTACTAAATAGTACAATTTTGTGAAAATTCTATTGTTTTCTATTGTTTAATTAGCCCTATTTTGTACTATTTAGTAATTTGTATTTCACGGATATACTGTTTGTACTCTTACTAGTGTTTGTACTCTAAAACGATACTTATAACCTTAACTAACAATAGTCCCCTTCACAGTTCCTTGCACCATCTTGAAAGGTAGTCGAAGCGAGACATGAGGTGACTTCAATGATAGAGACCTTTATAATTATTCATGTGTCTCCATCATTGTAAGATCACCTCAAGTCTCACTTCAATGTAAAGGCATGACTATCTTTCAAGATGGTGCAGGAAATTATAAAGGGGACTATTGATATTGTTAAGAATCTTTTTAGAAAGGCATTCAACATTGGATGTTGATGATAGTTTTTCTTTCCAGACATGGCAATGGACACAGACTTGCAAGACACATGAAAGGTACTTGGAACACACCAAGTAGGGTAAGAGAAAGATAGTATGATAGTATGGAGTAGTGTAGTAAGAATAGTATCTTTAGCTATCAGTCTCACTTTTCCCTCCAGAGTCAGTCGAGCTTTTAAAAAAACTTGCCCATTCCCCCATTCCTTACATATCCATGACAAAAACCAACTCAACTCACTCTGGAGCAGAAAAAATTGACAGTCTAACAGGGCACTAATTAG
Source organism: Anthopleura sola (assembly GCA_023349425.1). Taxonomy (NCBI): domain Eukaryota; kingdom Metazoa; phylum Cnidaria; class Anthozoa; order Actiniaria; family Actiniidae; genus Anthopleura; species Anthopleura sola. Next base: position 16,081,246 of record JALHLI010000001.1, read on the forward strand.
CTAGGTACCTACCTAATTAATGCCCTGCAGTCTACTGTATATGCCTTATTATGATAAGTTTGTTAGATCAGGGCCGTAGCCACCAGTACAGTTGGCTGGTTTTAACCGAACCACTTTTTACCGCCAGAACCACTTTTCCCCTTGTAAAAATATTTATTACCCGAGAAAACCGGGCCACTTATTTAAAACCGGCCCACTTTCCAAATGGTGGCTATGGCCCTGTAGATCTTACGTAGTATTGAGAAAAATATGTTTTCTACCATTTTCTGTCATTTGTTTAATTGTGACCCACATCAGTTGTTCATTGGGATTAAGATCATGGGATCTGGGTCTTACAGCCCACATGTGTAGTCAATATGGGATCCCAAGCATTTTTGAGAGTCCCAATGTTTTGAAAACACAAGCAGTGACTCCTGTTATAGAATGAGAATTAAAACTTTATATTCTATTTTTCTAAACAAAGTATAATAAACACGATCTGTGATTCATTATTTTGCATTTTTCACACACTCAAGGCAGCGAAAATGTACTAAGCTTAATGCCTAATGTCTGGCCAATCGTCAACTTGTTCTCTAGATTGGAATGCTAAACTCACTACATTCTTAGTCTTATTTTTGGTTTAACCTTAGCTATTTGGAACTTCATTGTGTTCCTTATACTCTGTCTAAATCTAGGAAAAACCTTTCGTATTTTACTGAGATCTTTAGTAAGGAAATCATTTTTCTTGTCCTTTTGGTTTATTGTTACCTATCTGGAAAGTCGCTGTGTTCCTTAATTCTATCTAAACCTAGGAAAAATGAGGCCGTCCTTTGTGAAAACGTGACTTCATTCTCTGATGCGATGGACGAGGTACTCTACCAATGGTAAGAGGTCGCCAGTGTACCCTAGCTTCTTGGAAACAATCAGATTCAAACATCCTTTGTAAAGCCTCTCGAACGATATTCCCGTAACGGAAACTGAAGTATATTGGAACAGAGCATATGGGACACCGATGTGGCTGGGCTTGTCCATTTGTTGCTGTGTCGAGGGGCTGTTGCATCCAATCATCCATGCGTTTAATCTCGATGACATGACCGCATTCGTTGAGCTGGATAAATCTGTAAAGTAGGCATATTGAAACTATTAGACCATATCTTTTGAATTAAACCTGGGAATGCTTCTTACCTTAAATCTTTGTTTCTCTGTTTGTTTGGTGAAACAGCCGCCACTTTCGCCGGCGTACACACATAACACAAGGTTGGACAAGATTCTCCACACAACCCAATGCAAGGATGACCACAGGCGAGCATTTTAAGACAAGTTTTATTGCATGGTTCATGGTCACACATCTCATGGCACAAGTTGTTGCACTTAAGATGAGGGCATGTATTTGCACACGGCATGCTGCATGGCTCACAGATTTTACTACAAGTCTCTAGACACCTGCCATGTGGGCACCATCCACGACAATCACTATAACAAGGGGAACAAGGATCTGAGCAGCGTTCATGGCATCGATGAGAGCACAAGAGTGTACGTCCACAAGGCAGTGGGCACGGTTCATGCCCTCCTTTCTCCTGGCAAGTTGAACAGTTCCCTGTGCAGACATGTCCACAATCCAGTTTTTCAGTGCAAGGTAAAGGACACCGTACATATTCTACTGGATCACAGCATTTCATTTTCAGTTTGTGGCCACAGGGTAGTGTTTTGAGTACTTCATAAAAACATGGCTTGTTGCATGGTTTACCACAGAATCCTTGGCAGCGATGACCACATCCTTTTAGCGGTCGAAGGCAGTCGTAAAGGCAAATCGCTTTGGAGAATATTCTGCAAGGCAGCCATTTTGTGTGACCACATTCCTTAAATGTCTTTGGCACACGTTCATTGCATTTTTTAGAATTACAAGGTTCGTCACAATATAATGTACAAGGATGGCCACAGCGCAGTGTTTTGGTGCACTTTTCGTCACAAGGTATTTCCTTGACATCCACGTAACATGGCAGATTTAGCCGATGTTTAGCAGGACAAGCAAGAGCGCGGGATTCTACGATCTCACAGCGAAATGACTGAGTGCTTTTACTGCATTCTCCTTTCCATAGGTGACCACAGATGAGCAGTTTGGTCACTTCTTTGCTGCAAACATAAGTATCTTGAACTTTCACGTTGCAAGGAACCGTTATTTTGTGCTTGTTTGGACAAGGTACTTTCTTGCTTGTAGCTTCTGTGCATAGCTTTGGGTCACACTTTTCAGAGCATTTCTGCTTGCATTGGTGATTGCATGGAAGGAGTCTTTCACATGGCCGTTGACAGATGTACTCTTCCTGGGTCTTGTGGCAGGGCAGCTCGATTTCATGATCACAAGGCAATATCTTGACCACAAACATATCACATAGCACAGTTGTAATGTCTGTACTGCATGGCAACTCTTTCATATGACCGCACTGAAGCTTCTTTCTTATTGGCTCGACACAGAAAATCGTATTAGCATCAACATTACAGGGCAGCTCGATTTCATGATCACAAGGCAATTTCTTGACCACAATCATATTACATAGCACAGTAGTAATGTCTGTACTGCATGGCAACTCTTTCATATGACCGCACTGAGGCTTCTTTATTGTTGGCTCGTCACAGAAAATGGTATTAGCATCAACATTGCAGGGGATTTCAACTTCGTGTTCACAGGAAAGTTTCTTTCTCATGAGTACATGACAGGCTACTGTGTTAACATCATCATTGCAGGGTATTTCAACTTCGTGTTCACAGGAAAGTTTCTTTCTCATGAGTACATGACAGGCTACTGTGTTAACATCATCATTGCAGGGTATTTCTACCTCATGACCGCAGGGGAGTTCCTTTTTTATCAGTCTACAACATACGATTTTACTTGCATCCTCATTATCGGACATTGGATATTCATGGCCGCATGGTAGTTGTTCTATCACTTGTTTATCCTGCAGGACTGTGTTTGCATTCACATTGCAGGATGTTCCTTTCAGGCTTTTCTTAAAATGCTTCGTTTGCTTGTCGTAAGAGATGTCATCATTTAAGGGGTCTCCAAGTTTGTGGTTATGGAAAACATCATTTGCCATCGTGTCCCTGTCAGACGAGAATGTAACGACGTCTACTTTACTGGGTATTTCATCTTCATGTTCACTGGGAGGTTGTTTCTGCGTGACCTCTTCACAAGAAATTGCACGGACATCACCACTATGAATTGCTTTCACATCACATCCGCAAGGAAGACCATTTTCTGTGAGCTTTTCGCAAGAAATTGTGTGTACGTCCACATTACAAGATGCTTCAACTTCATGACCGCATCCAAGTATCTTCGTTACTACGGTATTGCACTGCACTTCCGGGTCCTCAGGGTTTTCATAACAAGCCATTTGTTTTTCATGGTTACAGGGTAGTGTTTTTAGTACTACTTCTTGGCATTTACTGTCAGCGTTTGGTTCATGGCATGGCACTCTCTTTAAATGCTTACATGAAAGCCCTCTTTCAACTAGTGTCTCGCACACAACATCTTTGGTTTCTTTGAAGCACGGTACCTTTGCAGTGTGTTCACATGGAAGTTTTTTCTCAACTATTTCATCACAAAGGATTGCTTCTGTTGCATCCGAGATTGTGGAACACAATATATCTTTGATATGGCCACATTTAAGCTCTTTCCTCATAGAAGACTTGCACTGGAAATCGTTTGGGCTGAAATTGCATTGCATTTGATTGTCATGACCACACTGCAACTTCTTTAACACCAGTTCTCTGCAAATATGTTTGGATATATCTGTGTCACACGGCACCTTTATTTCGTGACCGCAGCTTAACGTCTTGGTGGTCAGTTCCTTGCAGCTGTATAGAGACATATCAGTTTCGCAGGGTACGTGGGTGGTATGACCACATGACAAATTCCTTGCGACAACTGTGGTACATTTTCCTTGCAGATCTATGTTGCATAACATTTGGATGTCATGGCCGCATGGAAATTGCTTTGTTACCTCTTCTTTGCAAAGGTATTGGGATGGATTCTTATTGCACTGCATTTGGATCTTGTGACCACATGGTAGTTCTTTTGTCACTTCTTCTTTACAGAGATATTGAGATGGATCCATGTTGCATTGCATTTGGGTTTCATGACCACAAGGAAGTTTCTTTGTGACTTCTTCTTTGCAAAGATATTGGGATGGATCCATATTGCACTGCATGTGGATCTTGTGATGGCAAGGTAGTTCTTTTGTCACCTCTTCTTTGCAAGGATACTGGGATGGGTCAATATTGCATAGCATTTGGGTTTCGTGAAAACAAGGAAGTTTTTTTGTCACCTCTTCTTGGCAAAGATATTGGGATGGATCCATATTGCACTGCATTTGGATTTCGTGACCACAAGGAAGTTTCTTTGTCACTTCTTCTTTGCAAAGATATTGGGATGGATCCATATTGCATGGCATTTGGGTTTCGTGATGGCATGGTAGCTCCTTTGTAACCTCTTTTTTGCAAAGATATTGGGATGGATCCATATTGCATGGCATTTGGATTTGGTGATGGCATGGTAGCTCCTTTGTAACCTCTTCTTTGCAAAGATATTGGGATGGATCCATATTGCACTGCATTTGGATTTGGTGACTGCAAGGTAGCTCCTTTGTAACCTCTTCTTTGCAAAGATATTGGGATGGATCCATATTACACTGCATTTGGGTTTGATGACTGCAAGGTAGCTCCTTTGTAACCTCTTCTTTGCAAAGATATTGGGATGGATCCATATTGCATGGCATTTGGATTTGGTGACTGCAAGGTAGCTCCTTTGTAACCTCTTCTTTGCAAAGATATTGGGATGGATTCATATTGCATGGCATTTGGATTTCGTGATGGCATGGTAGCTCCTTTGTAACCTCTTCTTTGCAAAGATATTGGGATGGATCCATGTTGCATGGCATTTGGATTTGGTGACTGCAAGGTAGCTCCTTTGTAGCCTCTTCTTTGCAAAGATATTGGGATGGATTCATATTGCATGGCATTTGGATTTCGTGATGGCATGGTAGCTCCTTTGTAACCTCTTCTTTGCAAAGATATTGGGATGGATCCATATTGCATGGCATTTGGATTTGGTGACCGCAAGGTAGTTCTTTTGTCACTTCTTTTTTGCAAAGATATTCCAGTTGGGATGGATCCATATTGCATGGCATTTGGGTTTGGTGACTGCAAGGTAGCTCCTTTGTAACCTCTTCTTTGCAAAGATATTGGGATGGATCCATGTTGCATGGCATTTGGATTCGATGACCGCAAGGTAGTTCTTTTGTCACTTCTTCTTTGCAAAGATATTGGGATGGTTCTAAGTGGCATGGCAACATCTTTACGTGTTCACAAGGGAGAGTTTTCAACAGCCTTTCCTTACACTTAGAATTGTTACAGGGCTGGCCGCAATTATCTTTACAAGGATGTCCACAACTCCTTGTTCTCTCACACGGCATCAAGCAAGGTATAGTAGAAGCATCAACATGGCACTTGCTACGAACTATGTGGTTACACTCGGGAAGGACTTTTTCAATGATCACTATGCAGGTACCACATTGACTGCCAAAATGACAGGTATCCTGACAGGGATGGTTGTTTTCACATTTATTTGGACACTGCACTTGACATTTGTAAGTACTGCAGTCAACGTTACATCTTTCCTTGCATGGATGCCCGCATTCAAGGAGCCTTTTGCAGAGCTCTTGACAAACAACAGCTTCAAAATTGGTACTACAAGTTGCTTGGACCTTGTGGCCACATCTTGGGATCTCGCTTTCAAATGAAGCTTTACATGGTGCACATGATTGGCCATAATGGCATGTCATTTCGCAGAAGTGCATTCCTCTTTCACACAAGGAGTGACATTTTTCCTCACACTTTAATGTACTTTCATAGAACCGCCCATGTTTTGAAATCATTGATAGTTTATTACGAAGTATATGTAATTTCGCATTGTTTTCGTCTGCTTCTTCGTCTTCTTTAAATCGTCCAAAGGCACGAGGCCTTCTTCGTCTTCGCAACTCCTGAAACTCTGTTCCTATTTCAAAATACTGTATTTCGTAGGTTTTCAGTGGATCAAGGAAGCAAGGAACGTCTTTCTGGTGTCCACAAGCGAGAGTTTTGTTTTCTAGGTGATCACAAATCTGTGTCTTGTGGTCCATTCCACAAGCAACCATACCTTCGTGACCACATGCGGGAAAAAGTTTGGGCACTAAAACAGGGCAGAAATCACATTCTTCAGGGTGGTGACATCTTGCTTGGCATCGATGCTTTTGTTCAGGGCATAGAGTGGAACATGCTCTTTGGCATCTTCGTCTATTTGTATGTTTAGGATCGGTTCCATGGCATCTTTCTTGACAGCAATGACCACAAGGTAAACGCAGGTCACAACGACGTCCACATCCTCCTGAGGGGACTTTTGTGAAATCACTTGCCTTACTTACTGAAGTAACTATACCATGATTTATACAGGCCAATGGAATTGTGTCACTTAACGCATCCTTACTCTTTAGTTCCTCACATATCTCTTTCCACAGGCGATCTTTGGAAAGAAGAGCAAAGTTGCCCATGCAGTACAAACCTTTACGGGCTCTTGACAAAGCAACACATATTCTGTTTGACTCTTTGAGGAATCCGATGCTTTCATTCTTATTGCTTCTCACAAGTGAAAGAAGAATGATGTCGTTCTCTTCTCCTTGAAAGTTGTCAACAACTGTTACTCTCACACCTTGGAATTCTTTTCGTGGCATTTTATCTTTAAATGCAAGAAGCTGTCCTGTGTACATGGTTAGAATAGTAATCTGACTGGGCTCGTACTCTTGCTGTAACAGATACCTGCACAGAGCTACCATCACGTCAGCTTCGTGCTTATTTGAAAAGCTTTGGAGGCCGCCATTGAAGGACTCTTCTACGCGGTGGTCAAGAAAGAACAAATTCGTCTTCATACCACGGATATCTTCAAACTCTTTAACAGAAGCGTGATCATCGATTTTATCTTCGTAAATGCGTTTTGTCAGCTGTGCAATCTCAGGGCGCATTCTGTGTTGTATCGACAGCATCTTGCAGTCCATGTTGTTCAAGACCATGCGTTCAAACAAAGATATCTCCAAGTTAAACTTTATTGCAAGATTGTACATCGTTGGCTTAGGTCGAAGCTGCTTATGGTCGCCAATCAAAATAACTTGTTCAGTGTCACGTGCTAATGACGTTATTATATGTGCCTCTAAGACTTCTGCGGCTTCCTCAATGATGACAATCCGAGGTTTTATTCTCTGAAGCACTGCATGATATCTTGCTGCACCAGTAGTGGTCATCCCGATGACTTTAGCTTTCTTTAAGATCTCCTCTTCCACTGCCATTCGAATGTTACCGATCTCTTTGCACACTCCGTCGTATGCTTGTTCTTCTTGTACTATTCTTTGTCTATAATGCTCTCGTAGCAAATCCATCCAGGTCAGGTACAAACGAAGGCGTTCATCATGAGAAAGATCCCAGATGTCTTCGATATCATCAATTTCTTCGTCTTTCATCATTGTAAGACTTTTCATTTTGTTCGTTGCTCCTTGTAATTCTACATCCTTAGCCTTGTTACTTTCATTCTTGTGCTTATGATTTGCTGCACTTGCCTCTCCCCCATTACGTTCCGTATGGGTTTGCCTCTCCTTTTCCAGTTTCATCTCCGAGGTCTGATCTTCAAGAGTCTTGTTGGTTGTTGATGGATCATTTAATTCCAGTGATTTGACTGCGTCTTGTTCAATAACCTTGACTTTGTTTGTTTCAAGATTTTCTTTTTCAGCTTCTTGAACTCTGTTTTCAGCATCTATGTCACTCATATTGATCTCTGTGGTGATTGGTTGAAAGAGGTCTTCATCGCCTACGAGGCACCGTGATTGCTGAAAATGCAGCAACTCTTGCTGGATGTCGATGGTCTCCAACGCCTCGTCACTACCACCTGCCTTGCTTTCCAATCCAACTGCAACTTCTGTTTGTTGTTTATGAGCTCCTTGTGATTCTTGGTTTTCGATCTCTCCTGTTGTCGTTGGTTCTGTTAGTGGCTTATCCACAGTTTTCTTTTTACTTTTTACTTCTGTCCAGCCTTGATCATCGTCTTCCGTTTCCTCCTTGAAATCATGAGGGCCCGTTACCTCCTTGAAATCTTGAGGGTCCGTTACCTCCTTGAAATCTTGAGGGCCCGTTACTTCCTTGAAATCTTGAGGGCCCGTTACTTCCTTGAAATCTTGAGGGCCCGTTACTTCCTTGAAATCATGAGGGCCCGTTACCTCCTTGAAATCTTGAGGGCCCGTTACCTCCTTGAAATCTTGAGGGTCCCTTAACTCACCAAGTACTTCATGTGAAGTTACGTTGTTTTCGTTGTTAGTTAAGGCATCAATATCAGAAGTTTGGTTAGTCTTGACGTGTGAACCTAGATTTTCTTGAGATCTGTCATCCTCGTTGGGTTTTTGAGCCGAGCTTTCAAAGTTGAGAGCATCTGGATTATTTTTTGGCTGATCTGAATTATCGTCAATATTATCCATGTCGTCATTGTCTTCTGAACTTTCCGATTCTTCTCCAGTGTCAGGTATTCTTGGTTGCGATTTAGAATCCGCTTCTCCCCATCCTTGTTCGTCGGCAACCTGTTCTTCGTCATTTTGTACCTCGTGTACTTCTGGTGGCATCTGGCTTAGTACTGGGCAGCCAGCTTTGAACTCGGGAGTCACTTCGCTGTGTTCAACTTTCAGCCTTGTATTTGACTTATTGCAAATCCATGACTCAAATACGTCCTGCAAAGTTTGGCATTCGTTGTCATAAAGATTACAGAAGTACAGATTATCCAAGTGCACTCTGGTAATACAGTTGCTCTCTTCTAGGGCTTTTAGGTCAATGATGTCATCAATATTTTCTGTCTCTTCAAGCTTCTTCTTAATAGAATCAATCCGTCGTTGTTGCTTTCCTAGTTTGGTTCTATTAGTCACACGCTGTTCATATCCTATGTTTACGTCATTCTTCAAGTTGTACTTTTCCAACCTCTCACTTTTGCAACGTGAACCAACTCTGATGATTCCTTTAGGCATGAAATCAAGAATACCTTCCAGGAACTGATCCAGGGCGTGATTAGTGAAGCAAACCATTAGGATGGGAGAATCCTGTGTTGGATTCCATGCATGACTATTGGTCAAGAGACAGCGGGCGATTTTCAGTCCCACGTAGGTCTTCCCTGTCCCAGGTGGTCCCTGGATTACAGAGAACTCTTTGGTCAAGGCGGTTCTTAGCGCCTCATATTGGGAATCATTGAGTGGGAGATGATTGACGTCTGGCCATTGATCAGGTTGTAACGGAGCAAGGTCTGTGGCTTCTTTCACGTGAGGTACTTCTAGGGCCTCCCTGAGATCATAGCGCACTGGTTCTTCCTTATCTCTCAAATACGCAGGTGCTTCAACATCTTTGCTGCACTCCACAAGATATTTCTGGAAGGGAAGCGATCCTTCACGGAGATTTTGTAAGGCAGCTAAAACATGGCGGTAAGCTTCAAAGTATGCAGGCGATTCAGCCATGACGTATTGATCATTTTTTCGAAGCTCGATTCCATGAACATTTTGGCCTTCAACAAAGCTTACATCCAGAAAGCCTTTTGCTAAATCCTTTGGATCGCGATTGGCAACAGTTGCAAATAAAATATTTGCAAAGTTATCTTTTGACAGACAAAGAAAGGATCCAAATATCAGCCTCTTGGAATTTTCCCATCGCGTAGTTTTAAACCTCGATACATCGAAGTGCAGAGTGTAGATGATGCCGTTTCTGGAATATTGCTTTTTCTTTATCTGCACTTTATCATAAGTTTTTATATTCTGGTCTCTCTCGGCCCTTGGGATTTTCTTGACGATCTCTCGAATTCCATCTCTCAAAGGTGTGATAAAATCTTCTCTGTAAAGTCTGAACTGAACATCAAGATAGTGTTCGACCCCCTCGTAGCTACCCTTCTTGACATTCGCCCGGAGAAAAGGCTTTTCATCTGAAGCAAGCTCTTGAACTGTTGGACAGATTTGCAGTTCTCGGAAGTCGTTTGGTGGTTTCTTACTCGTGCTTGCCTGCTTACAAGGTTTTGCACTTTTAGCTCTCATGTCATGGATGTATTCGTCTCGTTCTTTCTTCAAAGCTTCTAGTTTCTGTTTCATCTCCGTTTTGCCATGGACTGTTATTTTCTTCAAATATCTTTGCACCTCGTCCAGTGGAAGGTCGGAATAAGCACTTGGTAGAGATCTGAGGAACGTCTGATAAAGACTTATCATGTCAGCAATCACTTGATTTTGATCTGTCTCATTTATACCTCCATCTTCCTGTTGTTGCTGCATTTCCCGGAGAATGTTAGGCAGGTCATGACAGAGAAATTTAGAACCTTTAATTGCTGAAAGGATTTTGGTCAAACTTTCAGATTTGCCAGCTTCGCAAGCTAGTGCCAAAGCTCTGAGAAGGCCAGTCTGCTGCATCCCTTCGTTTTCTTCATTGTCTGAGTTAACAGTCGTCTTTATTCCTCGTAAATGAGTGGCTAAGATACTTTGGACTTCTGATGATGATAAAGCATTAATTGCACTAAAGTTGAATTTCCCCTTTTGGAAATAAGATGAAGTATTTCGAGGTTGTCTAGCAACGTTTCCTGTGGAGACAGATTTGGGCTGCTCTTTTTTCTCTGGCTGTTGCAGCTTTTTGTCTTTCTGTTTTGATCTTCTATTTTTTGATTTGGATGTCGTTTCTCTGACTTGCTGTTGTTGTTCTTGTTCTTGTTGTTGTTGTTCTTGTTGTTGCTGCTGCTGCTGCTGTCTAGGTGGTGTTGTAGAGACAGATTTGGGCTGCTGTTTTTTCTCTGGCTGTTGCAGCTTATTGACCTTCTGTTTTGATCTCCTATTCTTTGATTGGGATGTTGTTTCTCTGGCTTGCTTTTGTTGCTGTTGTTGTTGTTGCCGTTGTTGCCGTTGTTGTTGTTGCCGTTGTTGTTGTTGCTGTTGTTGTTGTTGTTGTTGTTGCTGTTGTTGCTGCTGTCTAGGTGGTATTGTAGAGACAGATTTGGGCTGCTGTTTTTTCTCTGGCTGTTGCAGCTTATTGACCTTCTGTTTTGATCTCCCATTCTTTGATTGGGATGTTGTTTCTCTGGCTTGCTTTAGTTGTTGTTGTTGTTGCTGCTGCTGTCTCGTTGGTAGTGATGCTGGAAATGGTAGTGTCTGTTGTTGTTGTCGTCGTTGATGTTATTCTTGTGGTGGTGCTGGTAGTGATGGAAATGGTAGTGTCTGTTGTTGTTGTTCTTGTGGTGGTAGTAATGCTAGTAATTCTTGCTGTTGTCTTTTTTGCTTCTGTTTTAGTCTACGTCTCTGCCAATATTTGTTTGGTTTTCTTTGGCTCTTTTCATCAGATCGACCTTCTGCCTGATCGCTGTTGCTTTTCTTCGGATCTCTTTTCTCTGGTATTTGGTGTTGTCCATCCATGGCCTCATTCGTTTGAGGTTGAAAATAAGCACCAAATGAGTACATGTGGCTACCGAAGGGAGAGAAAAAATAAATCAAAGGGATTAAAAAGATATGAATTGTTGCCAACATTTCGGATTTTTATTTCAGTCCTTCATCAGGGCTCTTATCACGAAACGAAACGTTGGCAACAGTTAATATCATTTTAATTCCATTGATCTAATTTTTAATCAATTGGCTAATGCTAAGGAAAATGATAGTATTGGATAGTAATAAGTACTATAAGAATAGGAAATTAACTTCTGTTCTGACAACGATGATGATGATGAGGATGATGATGATATTTGAGGAGGAGGATGATGAGGATGATGATGATGCATGATATTTGTGGAGGATACATGATATTTGAGGAGGACTATGATAAGGATGATGATGATGATGATACATGGTATTTGCGGATGATGATGATGATGATGATAATACATGGTATTTGAGGATGATGATGATATTTGCGGAGGATGATGATGATGATGATGATACATGGTATTTGAGGATGATGATGATATTTGCGGAGGAGGATGATGATGATGATGATGATGATACATGGTATTTGAGGATGATGATGATATTTGAGGAGGACTATGATGAGGATGATGATGATGATAATACATGGTATTTGAGGATGATGATGATATTTGCGGAGGATGATGATGATGATGATGATACATGGTATTTGAGGATGATGATGATATTTGCGGAGGAGGATGATGATGATGATGATGATGATACATGGTATTTGAGGATGATGATGATATTTGAGGAGGACTATGATGAGGATGATGATGATGATAATACATGGTATTTGAGGATGATGATGATATTTGCGGAGGATGATGATGATGATGATGATACATGGTATTTGAGGATGATGATGATATTTGAGGAGGACTATGATGAGGATGATGATGATGATGATACATGGTATTTGAGGATGATGATGATATTTGCGGATGATGATGATGATGATGATACATGGTATTTGCGGATGATGATGATGATGATGATGATACATGGTATTTGAGGATGATGATGATATTTGAGGAGGACTATGATGAGGATGATGATGATGGTGGTGATACATGGTATTTGAGGATGATGATGATATTTGAGGAGGACTATGATGAGGATGATGATGATGATGATACATGGTATTTGAGGATGATGATGATATTTGCGGATGATGATGATGATGATGATACATGGTATTTGAGGAGGATGATGATATTTGAGGAGGACTATGATGAGGATGATGATGATGATGATACATGGTATTTGAGGATGATGATGATATTTGAGGAGGACTATGATGAGGATGATGATGATGATGATACATGGTATTTGAGGATGATGATGATATTTGAGGAGGACTATGATGAGGATGATGATGATGATGATACATGGTATTTGAGGATGATGATGATATTTGAGGAGGACTATGATGAGGATGATGATGATGATGATACATGGTATTTGAGGATGATGATGATATTTGAGGAGGACTATGATGAGGATGATGATGATGATGATACATGGTATTTGAGGATGATGATGATATTTGAGGAGGAGGAGGATGATGATGATGATGATGATACATGGTATTTGAGGATGATGATGATATTTGAGGAGGAGGAGGATGATGATGATGATGATGATACATGGTATTTGAGGATGATGATGATATTTGAGGAGGAGGAGGATGATGATGATGATGATGATACATGGTATTTGAGGATGATGATGATATTTGAGGAGGACTATGATGAGGATGATGATGATGATGATACATGGTATTTGAGGATGATGATGATATTTGAGGAGGACTATGATGAGGATGATGATGATGATGATACATGGTATTTGAGGATGATGATGATATTTGAGGAGGACTATGATGAGGATGATGATGATGATGATACATGGTATTTGAGGATGATGATGATATTTGAGGATGATGATGATGATGATGATACATGGTATTTGAGGATGATGATGATATTTGAGGAGGACTATGATGAGGATGATGATGATGATGATACATGGTATTTGAGGATGATGATGATATTTGAGGAGGAGGAGGATGATGATGATGATGATGATACATGGTATTTGAGGATGATGATGATGATGATGATACATGGTATTTGAGGATGATGATGATATTTGAGGAGGACTATGATGAGGATGATGATGATGATGATACATGGTATTTGAGGATGATGATGATATTTGAGGAGGAGGAGGATGATGATGATGATGATGATACATGGTATTTGAGGATGATGATGATGATGATGATACATGGTATTTGAGGATGATGATGATATTTGAGGAGGACTATGATGAGGATGATGATGATGATGATACATGGTATTTGAGGATGATGATGATATTTGAGGAGGAGGAGGATGATGATGATGATGATGATACATGGTATTTGAGGATGATGATGATATTTGAGGAGGACTATGATGAGGATGATGATGATGATGATACATGGTATTTGAGGATGATGATGATATTTGCGGATGATGATGATGATGATGATACATGGTATTTGAGGAGGATGATGATATTTGAGGAGGACTATGATGAGGATGATGATGATGATGATACATGGTATTTGAGGATGATGATGATATTTGAGGAGGAGGAGGATGATGATGATGATGATGATACATGGTATTTGAGGATGATGATGATATTTGAGGAGGACTATGATGAGGATGATGATGATGATGATACATGGTATTTGAGGATGATGATGATATTTGAGGAGGACTATGATGAGGATGATGATGATGATGATACATGGTATTTGAGGATGATGATGATATTTGAGGAGGACTATGATGAGGATGATGATGATGATGATACATGGTATTTGAGGATGATGATGATATTTGAGGAGGACTATGATGAGGATGATGATGATGATGATACATGGTATTTGCGGATGATGATGATGATGATGATAATACATGGTATTTGAGGATGATGATGATATTTGCGGAGGATGATGATGATGATGATGATACATGGTATTTGAGGATGATGATGATATTTGCGGAGGAGGATGATGATGATGATGATGATGATACATGGTATTTGAGGATGATGATGATATTTGAGGAGGACTATGATGAGGATGATGATGATGATAATACATGGTATTTGAGGATGATGATGATATTTGCGGAGGATGATGATGATGATGATGATACATGGTATTTGAGGATGATGATGATATTTGCGGAGGAGGATGATGATGATGATGATGATGATACATGGTATTTGAGGATGATGATGATATTTGAGGAGGACTATCATGAGGATGATGATGATGATAATACATGGTATTTGAGGATGATGATGATATTTGCGGAGGATGATGATGATGATGATGATACATGGTATTTGAGGATGATGATGATATTTGAGGAGGACTATGATGAGGATGATGATGATGATGATACATGGTATTTGAGGATGATGATGATATTTGCGGATGATGATGATGATGATGATACATGGTATTTGCGGATGATGATGATGATGATGATGATACATGGTATTTGAGGATGATGATGATATTTGAGGAGGACTATGATGAGGATGATGATGATGGTGGTGATACATGGTATTTGAGGATGATGATGATATTTGAGGAGGACTATGATGAGGATGATGATGATGATGATACATGGTATTTGAGGATGATGATGATATTTGCGGATGATGATGATGATGATGATACATGGTATTTGAGGAGGATGATGATATTTGAGGAGGACTATGATGAGGATGATGATGATGATGATACATGGTATTTGAGGATGATGATGATATTTGAGGAGGACTATGATGAGGATGATGATGATGATGATACATGGTATTTGAGGATGATGATGATATTTGAGGAGGACTATGATGAGGATGATGATGATGATGATACATGGTATTTGAGGATGATGATGATATTTGAGGAGGACTATGATGAGGATGATGATGATGATGATACATGGTATTTGAGGATGATGATGATATTTGAGGAGGACTATGATGAGGATGATGATGATGATGATACATGGTATTTGAGGATGATGATGATATTTGAGGAGGAGGAGGATGATGATGATGATGATGATACATGGTATTTGAGGATGATGATGATATTTGAGGAGGAGGAGGATGATGATGATGATGATGATACATGGTATTTGAGGATGATGATGATATTTGAGGAGGAGGAGGATGATGATGATGATGATGATACATGGTATTTGAGGATGATGATGATATTTGAGGAGGACTATGATGAGGATGATGATGATGATGATACATGGTATTTGAGGATGATGATGATATTTGAGGAGGACTATGATGAGGATGATGATGATGATGATACATGGTATTTGAGGATGATGATGATATTTGAGGAGGACTATGATGAGGATGATGATGATGATGATACATGGTATTTGAGGATGATGATGATATTTGAGGATGATGATGATGATGATGATACATGGTATTTGAGGATGATGATGATATTTGAGGAGGACTATGATGAGGATGATGATGATGATGATACATGGTATTTGAGGATGATGATGATATTTGAGGAGGAGGAGGATGATGATGATGATGATGATACATGGTATTTGAGGATGATGATGATGATGATGATACATGGTATTTGAGGATGATGATGATATTTGAGGAGGACTATGATGAGGATGATGATGATGATGATACATGGTATTTGAGGATGATGATGATATTTGAGGAGGAGGAGGATGATGATGATGATGATGATACATGGTATTTGAGGATGATGATGATGATGATGATACATGGTATTTGAGGATGATGATGATATTTGAGGAGGACTATGATGAGGATGATGATGATGATGATACATGGTATTTGAGGATGATGATGATATTTGAGGAGGAGGAGGATGATGATGATGATGATGATACATGGTATTTGAGGATGATGATGATATTTGAGGAGGACTATGATGAGGATGATGATGATGATGATACATGGTATTTGAGGATGATGATGATATTTGCGGATGATGATGATGATGATGATACATGGTATTTGAGGAGGATGATGATATTTGAGGAGGACTATGATGAGGATGATGATGATGATGATACATGGTATTTGAGGATGATGATGATATTTGAGGAGGAGGAGGATGATGATGATGATGATGATACATGGTATTTGAGGATGATGATGATATTTGAGGAGGACTATGATGAGGATGATGATGATGATGATACATGGTATTTGAGGATGATGATGATATTTGAGGAGGACTATGATGAGGATGATGATGATGATGATACATGGTATTTGAGGATGATGATGATATTTGAGGAGGACTATGATGAGGATGATGATGATGATGATACATGGTATTTGAGGATGATGATGATATTTGAGGAGGACTATGATGAGGATGATGATGATGATGATACATGGTATTTGAGGATGATGATGATATTTGAGGAGGACTATGATGAGGATGATGATGATGATGATGATACATGGTATTTGAGGATGATGATGATATTTGAGGAGGACTATGATGAGGATGATGATGATGATGATGATGATACATGGTATTTGAGGATGATGATGATATTTGAGGAGGACTATGATGAGGATGATGATGATGATGATACATGGTATTTGAGGATGATGATGATGATGATGATACATGGTATTTGAGGATGATGATGATGATGATGATACATGGTATTTGAGGATGATGATGATGATGATGATACATGGTATTTGAGGATGATGATGATGATGATGATACATGGTATTTGAGGATGATGATGATATTTGAGGAGGACTATGATGAGGATGATGATGATGATGATACATGGTATTTGAGGAGGATGATGATATTTGAGGAGGACTATGATGAGGATGATGATGATGATGATACATGGTATTTGAGGATGATGATGATATTTGAGGAGGAGGAGGATGATGATGATGATGATGATACATGGTATTTGAGGATGATGATGATATTTGAGGAGGAGGAGGATGATGATGATGATGATGATACATGGTATTTGAGGATGATGATGATATTTGAGGAGGAGGAGGATGATGATGATGATGATGATACATGGTATTTGAGGATGATGATGATATTTGAGGAGGACTATGATGAGGATGATGATGATGATGATACATGGTATTTGAGGAGGATGATGATATTTGAGGAGGACTATGATGAGGATGATGATGATGATGATACATGGTATTTGAGGATGATGATGATATTTGAGGAGGAGGAGGATGATGATGATGATGATGATACATGGTATTTGAGGATGATGATGATATTTGAGGAGGAGGAGGATGATGATGATGATGATGATACATGGTATTTGAGGATGATGATGATATTTGAGGAGGAGGAGGATGATGATGATGATGATGATACATGGTATTTGAGGATGATGATGATGATGATGATACATGGTATTTGAGGATGATGATGATATTTGAGGAGGACTATGATGAGGATGATGATGATGATGATGATACATGGTATTTGAGGATGATGATGATATTTGAGGAGGACTATGATGAGGATGATGATGATGATGATACATGGTATTTGAGGATGATGATGATATTTGAGGAGGAGGAGGATGATGATGATGATGATGATACATGGTATTTGAGGATGATGATGATATTTGAGGAGGACTATGATGAGGATGATGATGATGATGATACATGGTATTTGAGGATGATGATGATATTTGAGGAGGAGGAGGATGATGATGATGATGATGATACATGGTATTTGAGGATGATGATGATATTTGAGGAGGACTATGATGAGGATGATGATGATGATGATACATGGTATTTGAGGATGATGATGATATTTGAGGAGGAGGAGGATGATGATGATGATGATGATACATGATATTTGAGGATGATGATGATGAGGATGATGATGGTGGTGGTGATGATTGTGTTGATGATGATGATGATGATATGGCTTGATGATCAGATGAGCATTAACAAAACATAACATAAATCTGATAAATAAATAAATAGATAAATAAATAATAATTGCAACATTGTAAATTACTTTGTTCCTGACAATCAAGAACAGAGGGATAACTATAAAGGTAACTTTAAAGCCCTGTCTCGCATAGAAACCTCCATTGATGTCTTTTAACAGTTAAAAGAGCTGGAATAGAAATCTTATTTTACATTTTTTTTCAAACCAGAATTTGTTTTAAGTCAGTGGACTTTGAAATGTGGTATCTGTATGAAATGTCTCTCTTTCCTCTTCTGTTCTCTTCTGTTCTCTTCTGTTCTCTTCTGTTCTCTTCTGTTCTCTTCTGTTCTCTTCTGTTCTCTTCTGTTCTCTTCTGTTCTCTTCTGTTCTCTTCTGTTCTCTTCTCTACTCTACTCTTCCCTTCTCTTCCTTTCTTTCTCTTTTTCTCTTCTCTTCTTTCTTCCTTTATTCCTTTCTCCTGTTCTCTCCTCTTCACTCCCCTTCAATTTATGTCTTGCCTTCTTTTCATTTTTCTGTTTTGTTATTTTCTTTACTATCTTCTCTTCTCTTTTCTTCGATTTTTTTTTATGTCTTGCCTTTTTTACATTTTTGTTTTGTTCTGTTCTTTTCTTTACTATCTTATCTTTTTACTTCTCATTTGCATCTATCCACTTTCCCTTTCATTCTTTCAACCTTTCCTGTCCGTCTTTCTTCCTTATTCCTTTCCTTTCCTTTCCCATTTCCCCTTCAATTGCATTTCCTTCATATTCTCTCTTTTATTCTCAGGACATGTTCGACACAAGGGGCCACGAAGTGCCTTCGTTTAGACACAGGAAGCCCAAAACAGCAATTATATTCATTGCAAATCATGAAAAAATCATCCTGGCTTGTCACATTAACAAAGAGCATTTCAAATTAAAAATTCAAACCAACCTACTACAGTCTAAATTTGCGAACGAATAAGCTATGGTAAGTCAAAACCTGTTTATTTATCACTCGATCAAAAGTAAAAAAATTATTTGTTAAGACAAGATTGGTTCCTAAACGTCGTTCTCGTTAGTTCAGTTTGATATTGATTTCAGTTAGTCACATAGTCTTGACCATATTTTCGTTATGGCGACGAAGTTAAATCCATTTTGCCTCTAAGCGACCAATTTTACATGAAATATCAACAAAACAAATAAATAATGTACATGCATAACTGGATTACTAGTAAAACTAACATTTACCTTCGATATTTCCGAAGTTCTTGCTCTCAAGCCAGTTATGGTTGACTATGTCCTAAGAAACGTTATGTGCCACAAACGTCTGCCAACGTAATTCATTTTCCGGAACATTCGACTTTCATCCATGGATAAATTCGTACATATCCATATCGATTGTTAGACCTCCGTTAATATGGCGCCACGTTGTTCAAAAATGAATCAAACCATGAAGTTTCAGGAAGACAGCTTCCTTGGATTTCCCAGAATTCGAGCCCAACTGGAAAATTTGGAATGGACACTATGGACTCTAGAAGTCTTAAACCTAATATTTCAATCGTATTTTATAACGAACAGATTCAAGTGATATCGTAAAAAAAAAACAATTATCATTGCTTTGATGAGCATTAAGTAATAATGATACAAGTTTCCTCTTTACAGGTTTTTAAAATTTCGATAAATTTGGAGGATTTGGATTTTATGTGGTTTGGGTATCCTCAGTCCATACATTCCTGTCCGATATTTCCATCGGGGCGCGTCAAAACAAGTATGATTATTCATATTTCTCGGAAATAAGTCAGTTCTTCATTTGAGTTCCAGGAAAGCCCAGAAAACTACAAAGGTTATTGCTGTATTTAATTTCAAGATAACTGAACGATTTTTCTTGATGTTTTAGTGACTTATTAACCGTGGTATGGCTCGATTACTTGGATTGTAATGAAAGGGAAAGCAGACAGGTCCAGACAATCAGCTTCAAAGCAAAGAAAAACAGGAAGTACTAAAGGTCAGTATTTTGTAGTCTATGATTATGCACATACAATATTTTACGTTTGCATGCTCTCTTGAATGAATTTTTTAATATATATTTAGCAAAAACCTCGTCTTTCTAAATAGCTTGATATCTTGGGTCTATTCGCGATGTATTTGAAATGAAATCGAAAGCCAAAAGATGCCCCAGCCTTTGAACTTGAATATCCTTGTAATAACTTGTCTGGCTTATCGAGACCTATCACAGGATGTATCCTAGCAATTCGACTTTAGTTACATCAGTGAATAGATAAGCGAAATAATCAGACTTTGGTATCTAAGGATTAATAGGGAAAACAATAAAGATTCGTGGAGAATAGAGTTTTGCTACGTACCGGACATAAATTAAGCTTTCAAGTTTGAATGATATAATTTAAGCACCCTCCCCTCCCCCACTAAAAATAACGCTCCTAAGATAGCTGATTTTTTTAATTTAACGTACAAAAAATTTAATGGCTTAGAATACCATGAATACCATGCTTTGAATGTCACTAAAAAAACATTACTGAGAGAACCAGCTCAACTCTACAACAAATCTCCCTACCAGCTGAACAGCTGAACCCTGGATTGTTCTCAGTCTTACTATTGGCCAGCGTCCTCCTGGAGTGAAGATGATTGTTCTCTGAATAATGTTTAGAAATTGTTAATCTATCAATATTTCAAGTTAACAAAGGAAACCGGCGATACAATACGCAATAATACAACTTCAGAAGTAAACTCTAACTGCATCAAAATTAAGGAATGTGTCTTATCACGTGATCATTTTCTGCCTCATTGGATTGGGATAAACCAAAATAATTCCTATCCTGTCACAATGTCAAGAAACTTTCTATTATATAGATGTGAAGGATGAACTTCTAATCAGTTTTAAAATAGAATTGGCGGGAAATGGTCACATGATCTGGTGATTATCGCTGATGAAATCATGAAGGTAGATAACAATATCTTCAAAACAAAAATAGACCCTTTGCAGCATGTCGAAATGCAGCTCAATTTGGAGGGGGAAAACCAAAATACTTTTTTCAATCCCCTGAGAATTGGAACCTAGTGTTTTGTCCTCCAAATTAAGCTGCATTTCGACGTGCAGCAAAGGGGTCTATGATAAAACATTTCACTCATTCAAACAATTAAGCACAATAATAAGAATGTTCTCTCTACCTTCTGGGTTAGAAAAATCAAAACAATGTATATAATCTTAAGTTTAAAAACATGAAATCTTAATGTTTGGTGCAGTTAAAACTAAACAGTTTCCTAGTGACGTGTCGCCCTAGGTTTCTTGGTACATCCCTGACTTATTTGTCTTCTCTTTGATCTTTTTTGGAATGTGAAAGATTCCACTTCAAACATCCTTTGTAGAGCCTCTCGGACGATGTTGCCATAACGGAAACTGAAATATATTGGAACAGAGCATATGGGACACCGACGGGGCTGGGCTTGTCCATTTGCTGCTGTGTCGAGGGGCTGTTGCATCCAATCTTCCATGCGATTAACCTCGATGACATGACCGCATTCCTTGAGCTGGATAAATCTATCAATCAAATTGATAATATAAGTCTTAGAGGAATAAAAAGCTGCTACGAGAGGGATTATTACTTCTGTTTTATTCAAGTTGCCCGTTGACTGCAGTGTTGATCACTCTGACTCTGCTTCTAAACCAACCAACTATTTCGTGTTGGGTAGCTTTCTTTAATAATGCTTGATTTGGGTAACACAATCAAGTCGGACGGCGCCTTCTCCAACGTGATTAGTTAGCAAGAAATAACGGGACGGTGGCCAACGAAAGGTGGTCGGCTAACACATTACTAAAAACATGTCAAGGCAAATCAATCATGTGATAATCATTCTTTCGCAATTTGAGAATAAATCTTAATTCAAGCTAGACAGGCAAGGTTCTTGCAAAGTTTGTGATATCTTATTTTACTGTGAGTAATATGACAATCCTATCGAGCATGATGAATGTTCCAACCAGGTCAATCTAGGCATAATCCATAGTGTTTAGGTATTCATATCTAGCATTTGGTGCGTCTATATATAGGATATTACATGGTCGCGCGGAGATACGAATTTTATCTTCGAGTGTTGATATTATCACTCACGAGTGAGCGCAGCGAACGAGTGAAAGATAATATCAGCACGAGAAGATAAAATTCGTATCTCCAAGCTTCCATGTAATGTTCTTTTTATTAAATGAAATCTTCAATGAAAAATAACGGAGAATTTGAGACTTGCTGAGCAAAAAGTCGAAATTTGACTCCATCAGTGTTGATATAAATCGTATCCCCACTGGCCACTGGTAGGAGTGGGGATATCAATTTTATCATTTTGATGTCACTCAATATCCCACTCTATTTCATATAATAAATATCGGTAGAAACCTTCACAGGCCATAAAATGTTTTGGTCTTACCTTAAATCTTTGTTCCTTTGCCTATATGGCGAGACAGCGGCCACTTTCGCTGGGGTACAAACATAACACAGGATCGGACAGGTTTCTCCACACAACCCAATACAAGGATGACCGCATGCAAGAACTTTTTGACAGGGTTCGTTACATGGTTCACGGTCACACATCTCATGGCACAAGTTGTTGCACTTATCATGAATGCACGTATAGGCACATGGCATGTTGCATGGCTTACAGGCCTCGCTACAGTTCCCTTGACATTTGTGATGTGGGCACCATCCACGACATTCACGGAAACAAGGAGGGCAAGGATCAGAGCAGCGTTCATGACACCGATGGGAACATATGAGAGCGCGTCCACAAGGAAATGGACATGGTGAGTGTTCTCCTTTCTCCTGGCAAGTTGAACAGTTTCCTGTACAGTTGTGTCCACAAAGTAGTTTGGCGGTGCAAGGAAAGGGACATCGTACATATTCCACTGGATCACAGCATTTCAGTTTCAGTTTATGGCCACAGGGTAGTGTTTTTCGAACTCTATAACGGCATGGCTTGTTGCATGGTTTGCCACAGGGTGCTTGACAAGGGTGTCCACAAGCGTTCAGTGGCCGAAGACAGCGATATAGGCATATGGCCCTGACACTGATACCACAAGGCAGCCATTTTGTGTGACCACATGATTCAAAAGTCTTCAGCACTCGTTCTGTACATTTGTCTGGGCAACATGGTTCCTCACAGTATAATTTACAAGGGTGACCGCAAGGCAATATCTTGGAACACTTTTGACCACATGGTATTTTGCTGACGTCCACATGGCAAGATAGTTCTCTCTGATGTCCTCCAGGACAAGAAAGGGTGCGAGTGACTTTGATTTCACAACAAAACGGCAAAGTGCTATTGCTGCATTCTCCTTGCCAAAGGTGACCACAGCCGAGCATTTTGGTCACTTCTTTGTTGCAAACATAAGTATCTTCAACTTTCACTTTGCAAGGAACGGTTATTTTGTGCTTGTTTGGACACGGTACTGTCTTGCTTGTAACTTCTGTGCATAGCTTTGGGTCACAATTTTCAGAGCATTTCTGCTTGCATTGGTGATTGCATGGAAGGAGTCTTTCACATGGCCGTTGACAGATATACTCTTCCTGGGTCTTGTGGCAGGGCAGCTCGATTTCATGATCACAAGGCAATTTCTTGACCACATTCATATCACATAACGCAGTAGTCATGTCTGTACTGCATAATAACTCTTTTGTATGACCGCATGAAAGTTCCTTTAATACTGGCTTGCGGCAAGAAATAGTGCTGATATCTAAGTTACATGGTAATTTGACTTCTCCATGGCTACAGGGAAGTTCTTTCATCACCAGCTTATAGCATGAGATTGCAGTCGTATCTACGTTGCAGGGTATTTCGACCTCGTGGCCACAAGAAAGCTGTTTCTTTATGAGTTCTTCGCAAACGACTTCGCTAACATCCTTATAACATGGTACCTCGGCTTCGTGGCCACAGGTAAGTTCTTTCTTTGTCAACGTATCACAAGAGACTGTGGTGTTGTCTTTATGGCAAGGTATTTCAACACAATGGCCACAAGGAAGTTTCTTTACTGTTGGCTCGGTACAAGAGATTTCATGGACATCTTTACTGCATGACATTTCAAGCATGTGGCCGCAAGGAAGTATCTTCTTGATGATTTCATCACATGAGATTGCTTCAACGTCCTCATCGCAACGTACTTTAGCTTCATGACCACAGGAAAGAGTCTTCATCATTTGTTTACCACAACTTATTGTTGTGACATCCACATTGCAAGGTACTCTTACTTCATGGTTGCAAGGCAGTGTCTTTGTCGTGGGTTCTTTGCAGGTTGTTGTAGTGACGTCTACATGACAAGGGACTTCAGCTTCATGGCCACAAGGAAGTTGCTTCTTCATAGGCTTTTGACAAAGGATGGTGTTGATGTCTACATAGCATTGCATTTCAACTTCATGAAGACAAGGAAGAACCTTTCTTGTGAGTAAATCGCAACGGATTGTGTTGATATCCTTGTTGCATAATGTCTCAACTTCATGCTGGCATGGAAGTGTCTTCTTTGTAAGCTTTTCACAGAAAATCTTGCTAACGTTTTCATTGCAAGGAGCTTCAACATTATGGCCACAAGGAAGTTGCTTCTTCGTAGGCTTGTCGCAAGAGATTGTACTAATGTCTTTGCTGCAGGGAACTTCAACATTATGGCCACAAGGAAGTTGCTTCTTGGTAGGCTTGTCGCAAGAGATCGTATTAATGTCTTTACTGCAGGGCACGTCAGTCTCATGGTCACATAAAAGAATTATCTTCGCAGACTTGTCGCAACGGATTGTACTAATGTCTTTACTGCAGGCCACTTCAACCTCATGGCAACATGATAGTATCTTCGTCATCACAATATCACATTGTACGTTTGCATTTTCTGGATCTAAATAACACGGCAAATGTTTTTCGTGTTTGCAGGGTAGTGTTTTCAGTACTTCTTCATTGCATTTGATATCAGTGATTTCCCTATGGCACGGAACATCCTTTACATGCTTACAGGGAAGCTCTTTCGTTACGATTTCTTCACAACGAACACTGTGGACATCTTCGAAGCAAAGCATCGTTCTAGAGTGTTGACATGGAAGTTTCTTCTCGGTAATGTCATTGCATACCACAGCATCCAGACTTGTAGAGCAAAATACCTCTTTGGTGTGTCCACATTTGAGCTCTTTCTTCACTAGTATTAAGCACTGGTATTTATCGGGGCTAACATTGCAGGACATCTGGCTCTCGTGTCCACAGGCCAACCTTCTAATTACTTTCTCTTTGCAAACAATTTCAGATGTATCAATATGGCATAATAGTAACGTGCTGTGCCCACAAGGCAGTTTCTTTTCTACTTGCTTTGTGCAGATGTGTTTAGATTGATCCAAGTGGCACTGCATCTGGTGTTCATGTCCACAGGGTAACATCCTTGTCACTGTTTCCCAGCAAATAAAAGTAGACGGCATTTTACCTGTAGGGCGGCATGGCTTAGTAATTGTATGTCCACATGGCAGTTTTACGTCTTCTATTGTCGTGCAAGTGCGAGTTGATGGATCAGCATTGCACGGCATTGAGTTTTCATGTCCGCATGGCAGCTTCTTCATCACAAGTTCTCTACAAATAATCTGTGGTACCTTTTGGCAACATGGAGTCTGGATTTCGTGACCGCACTTCAGCTTTGTTGAAACCTTTTCAGTACATTTGTATTTCGATAAATCTTCCTCGTTACAAGGGACATGGACATTGTGACCACATGGCAAGGGTTTGTCGACCTTCGCAGTGCATTTAACGTTTGAAGCATCAACGTTACATGGCATGAGAACTTGATGACCACACTGGTGCATCTCCTTTTTCACCTCTTTTTTGCAGTTATACTGAGAAACCTTTTCGTTACAAGGAATGTCTATTTCATGGCCACAAGGTAGTGTTTTTGGTACCAGTGTCTTGCACGTGCATTTAGCTGTGTCCATGTTGCATGGAACCTGGAGGAAATGTCCGCAGGTTAGTTTCTTTAAAGCTTGCTTGTTGCAATGTTGTTTAGATGGATCTGAATGGCATTTCATCTCTAACTCATGCCCGCATGACAAGTTCCTTATCACCTGTGCTCTACACTTGCGTTTTAGTGGATCCGAATGGCAATCCATCATGATTTCATGACCGCATGGCAATTTCTTCATCACTTGAGTTGAACACTGACGTTTGGATGGATCTTGATAGCATGGCATTTCCAATTCATGTCCACACGACAATTTCTTTGTCATTAACTCTTTGCAGCATTTTTTTGATGGATCAGAATGACATTTCATTTTTGCTTCATGCCCACACGGCAATTTCCTGGTTACTTCTTCAATGCAGATATGCTTATATGGATCCAAATTGCAAGTCATTAAGAGCTCGTGGCCGCACGGCAATGGCTTGGTTACTAGACTTGTGCACGTGTAAGTAGATAGGTCTACGTAGCATGGCAGTACCTTTTGATGCCCACAAGGAAGAGTCTTCAGTCGTCTTGCCTTACATTCAAAAGCGTCACACGGTTCGTAGCACCATTTGTCACAGGAGTGTCCACATGATCGTTCTCTCTCGCATGGCTGGAAACAGTCGACATTCGAAATATCCACGTAGCATTCAATACGAATTTTGTGGTCACAATTAGGAAAAGCTTTCTCAGTTGGAATCACACATTTCGGACATGCCTTCTCCCAGTGGCACAATTGCTTGCAAGGATGGTTGTTTTCACATTGTTTCGAGCATTGCATTTCACACTTCCAAGAACTGCAGTATTCCCCACACCTTTGTTGGCATTGATGTCCACAATCAAGTAGTCTTTGGCACTTTGCCTTGCAATAGATGGTATCAGGATCCTCAGAGCATGGTATTTGTGCTTGATGGCCACATTCTGGGATCTCAACTTTTATCCTGACCCTACAAGGTCCACAGTCTTCGCCATAATGACACTTTCTGATGCATTTATGCAGACCCTTCTCACATTTTCTGGTACAGCTTTTCCGGCACTGTAGGTCATTTTCATATTCTGGCCAGTTATGTCGGATTTTCAGATTTCTGTCTTTGAAATAGGCCATTTCTGTAACGTACTCATTTAGTTCCATAATGTCTTCCTCACTGAGCTGAGAGTTTTCCATGAGAGTCCTTTGACTGCGGCAGACCCTTGACAGTTCTACTAACCGCATTATTGCTTCTTCATACTGTGCTTGTAAACTCTGCGATGGATCAAGAAAGCAGGGAACATCTCGTTTGTGTCCACATGGAAGTGTCTTGTCGTCAAGGAAATCACAATTCTTTGTCCTGGGATCTATCCAACAAGCCATTCTGCCTTCATGACCACAATCAAGGAAGATCTTAGTAACCGGGGCAAGACATCGCTCACAATCGTTTGGGTAATGACATTTTTCTCGGCAACGATGCAGTTCTTGAGGACATAGCGTATGGCAGATTTTGCGACATTTTTTGGCCTCTTTGTGTTCAGGATCACTACCATGGCATCTGTCTGGACAGCGATGACCACAAGCTAAGCGCAGGTCACAAGGACGTCCACAACCTCCAGATATCACCTTCTTGAAGTCATCCACTTTCTTAACTTCGGTGATTTCCCCATGATTTACACAGGCCAGTGGAATTCTGTCACCAAGCGCATCCTTCTTCTTTAGTTCCTCGCATATCTCTTTCCACAGGCGATCTTTGGAAAGAAGAGCAAAGTTGCCCATGCAGTACAAACCTTTACGGGCTCTTGACAAAGCAACACATATTCTGTTTGATTCTTTGAGGAATCCAATGCTTCCATTGGTATTGCTTCTCACAAGCGAAAGAAGAATGATGTCGTTTTCCTCGCCTTGAAAATTGTCGACAACTGTTACTCTCACTCCTTTGAATTCTTCTAGTGGCATTTTGTCTTTAAGCATCAGAAGCTGACCAATGTACAAGGTGAGAATAGTTATCTGACTAGGTTTGTAATCTTGTTGAAGGAGATACTTGCACATAGCCACCATCATGTTAGCCTCGTGGGCGTTTGCGTAGCTCTGGAGACCATTATGCAACGATTCTTCCTCACGGTGGTCAAGAAAGAATAAATTAGTCTTCATTCCTCTGACATCTTCAAACTTGGTGACAGAGACGTCATCGTAGATCTCATCTTTGTAGATTCTTTTTGTCAGCTGTGCAATCTCCGGGCGCATTCTGTGTTGTATAGACAGCATCTTGCAGTCCATCTTGTTCAGGACCATACGTTCAAACAAAGATATCTCCAAGTTGTACTTTATTGCGAGCTCATGGACAGTTGGCTTCGGTCGAAGCTGCTTGTGGTCGCCAATCAAAATAACTTGTTCTGTATCACTCGCTAATGATGTTATTATATGTGCCTCTAAGACTTCTGCGGCTTCCTCGATGATGACAATCCGAGGTTTTATTCTCTGAAGCACTGCATGATATCTTGCGGCACCAGTAGTGGTCATCCCGATGACTTTAGCTTTCTTTAAGATCTTCTCCTCCTCCACGATGCGAACACTCTCCACTTCCCTACACAGTCCATCGTAGGCTTGTTCTTCTTGGATAATCTTGAGCTTGAAATCCTCTTTCAGCATGTTTACCCAAGTCAGGTACAAACGAAGACGATCATCATGACCAAGATCCCAGATGTTTGACTTTTTTGCAATTTCTTCATCTGTCATCGTTTTCAAGCGTGCCATTTTTACCTTAGCTCTTCTGATGTTACTAGAAGTGGCCTTGGTAGAGGTGGATTTTGACTTCTTTTTCTTCTTCTTCCTCCCTCCCTTGCTTTTCGTTTGAAATTCCCATTCAAAGGAGTCATCTATGGCTTCATCGCGGACTTCTTGACAAGAAATTTCATCTCCACTTTGTAGCACGTCGTTTTCACTTCTATCCAGCGAAGCACAGATTGGTTGATAGAGATCTTCCTCGCCGTGAAGCTGCCGTGCTATTTCAAATTCCCGGTCGATGTCAATGGTTTCTGGAGCTCGGTTTTTCTCGCTTATCACTAACACATCCTGCGTGGAAGTCAGAGCCTTTTTAATCTCTCCTCTCTCTCCAACTGCGGTGCTGCAATCAAAATATTCTTCCTCACTGTCAAGATCTGAATTGGCATCCTCCCAGCTATCTTCATCGTCCTCATCAGAGCTGTCTGGACCTGGAATATCTAGGTCGGAGTCAGCTACTCCCCAGTCGTCTTCATCAACCATGCAGCTCTCATGAATTGCGTCGTACTCTGCGGTTTCCACTTCCGCTTCCGTTTGTCTTAGCTCTTTATAGTTATCCTTGAATTCGGGGGTCACTCCTTTGAGGACGACCTTCCTCATTCTGTTGGATTTGTTGCAAATCCATGCTTCAAATATATCTTGAAGTGTTTTGCATTCTCTGCCATACAGGTTGCAATAATAGAAGCCATCCAAAAGCTCGTGTGAAATGCAGTTGGCATCTTCAAGGATTTGTATTTTCTTGATACCATCATCATCTTCGTACCTTTTCAAGGCGAGTTTCTTCGTCTCAACTCGTCTCAGTTGTTTCTCGATTCTTTTCCTCGTGTCAAACCGCTCTTCGTATCTTATGTTAACATCGTTCTTCAAGTTGAACTTTTCCAACCTCTCACTTTTGCAACGTGATCCAACTCTGATGATCCCTTTAGGCATGAAATCAAGAATACCTTCCAGGAACTGATCCAGGGCGTGATTAGTGAAGCAAACCATTAGGATGGGCGAATCCTGTGTTGGATTCCATGCATGACTATTGGTCAAGAGACAGCGAGCGATTTTTAGTCCCACGTAGGTCTTCCCTGTCCCAGGTGGTCCCTGGATTACAGAGAACTCTTTGGTCAAGGCGTTTCTTAGTGCCTTATACTGGGATTCATTGAGTGGAAGTTGATTGACGTCTGGCCATTGATCAGGTTGTAACGGAGCAAGGTCTGTGGCTTCTTTCACGTGAGGTACTTCTAGGGCCTCC
This sequence comes from Anthopleura sola, assembly GCA_023349425.1. Lineage (NCBI taxonomy): Eukaryota > Metazoa > Cnidaria > Anthozoa > Actiniaria > Actiniidae > Anthopleura > Anthopleura sola. The sequence continues at coordinate 16,111,740 of JALHLI010000001.1, forward strand.
CTGAGATCATAGCGCACTGGTTCTTCCTTATCTCTCAAATACGCAGGTGCTTCAACATCTTTGCTGCACTCCACCAGATATTTTTGGAAGGGAAGACATTCTTCATGCATGCTCTGCAAGGCAGCTAAAACATGGCGGTAAGCTTCAAAGTATGCAGGGGATTCAGCCATGACGTACTGATCCATTTGTCTTTTCTCTATTCCATAAACGTTTTGTCCTTCAATGAAACACACGTCTAGAAGTCCTCTCGCCAGGTCTTTAGGGTCGCGATTAGCGACAGTTGCAAACAACGTATTGGCAAATTTATCCTTTGATAAGCAGAGAAATGATCCATAGACGAGCCTGTTTGAGCTTTCCCAGCGAGTACGTCTAAATCTGGACACATCGAAGTGTAGAGTGTAGATAATGCCGTTCCTGGTGTACTTCTTTTCTTGAATCTGCACTCTGTCATACGTTTTGATGTTTTGACCTCGCTCGTTCTTGGGGACATTCTGGACGATCTCACGTATTCCTTCTCGTAAGGGAGCGATAAAGTCTTCTCTGTAAAGCCTGAATTGGACATCAAGATAGTGTTCTGTATCTCGATAACATCCTTTTTTGACGTTGGCACGAAGAAAGGTCGTCTCATCCGAAGTCAGCTCGTGAACTGTCGGAAATATCTGCAATTCTCGGAAGTTGTTTGGTGGTTTGATATCAGCATTGCCTCTAAAAAACTTAGCATTTCGTCTTCTCTTGTCCTGTATTAATTCATCTCTTTCTTTCTTCAAAGCATTCAGCTTATGCTCCAAGACAGCTTTGTTAGGAACTGATATTTTCTTGAAGTATCTTTGCACTTCGTCCAATGGAAGATCAGCATAGGCACTCGGGAGAGACCTCAGGTACGTCTGATAAACGGTTACCATGTCAACAATCATCTGTCTTTTGTCAGACTCTTTCATAAAGTCTTCTTGCTGCGCCCTTCGAAGCATGTTTGGTAAATGATGCCGAAGGAATACAGAACCTTGAATTGCTGTCAAAATTTTGCTCAAACTCTCTGATTTTCCAGCTTCACAGGCTTGTGCCAGAGCTCTAAGGAGGTTAAATGTGTCACACACGTTTTCACTCCCTTCTTTGCTCGCCAGTTGCTTGCGAATCTCTCTTGCTAACACTGACTGAATCTCAAAAGGTGCCAGCTTGTTAATGGCACCAAGGTCTGATAGCCCTGACTTGTGAGAGGAGCTTGATGCAGTACGTTTCCTAGCCTTCCTTTCAACTGTTCTCCAATTTCCATCATTAGAAGTCTCTTCATCCTTGTCTGGTGGCCACAGATTGTTATTAATGGCACTGATGTTAAACTTTCCTGATTTGGAATACCACGATGAACTTGTATTATTTGGCGACTGATGTGCAGGGTTCCTCCAATTCCCATTAATATCAGCCTCTTCAGCGTCTTCCCCGCATGGTGGTCGTAGATCGTCCATATGGGAGTTTGGTGTACTTCTGGCAACGTTTCTCCAACTCTGATCAAGTGGTTCTTTTTGATCTTTGGTTTGAAAATACGATGGACGCAGATCATACTTATCATTAGGGTAAGAATTCTCTGGAACTAAACACCCTGTAACAAAGCCACTGCTGGCTCCAGCCTCAGGTTTGTTTGGAGTTTTGTTTTCACTTGGTGTTTGTTCCGTTGGTACTGCCTTGGCGCTGCCTTGTTGTCCCTGTGCTTTGTTCTTCTTTTTAGACACGTATGACTTCTCCTCCTTCATTTGTTGCTCCATCCCAGCTCTTTTTCTTTGCCTGTTTGTTTTGAACTTGCCTTTTGGGGATTGGTAGTTTGACGTTTCTGCAGCATCATCCTTCTCAGTCACGGTTTGATAACTTACTCCTTCACTGGTGTCATCCTTGTCTTCAGACTTCAGCTTTCCTTTTTTCTTCTTGCTTTCTTTCTTCTTGGCACTTTTGCCCATGTTGACCGACTTTACCTATGAAACAAGCCATGATTGCCATTCATATTATTTGCCACTTTGTTTTATAAAATCAAAATAATGTTTTCCCATTTCAGTCCACGTGTCATTCTCTTGAGAATAAGATTCTTTGTTTGATTTATATCCATATTCATGCTTCTTCTCGTGTGCAACCGTTAAATAAAAAAATGATACTCTAGAGAATGACACGTGGTCTGATATGAGAAAAAGGTCTATACACCCTTCGAAGCACGTCGGAATGCAGTTCAATTTGGAGGACAAAACAATTATAGGTTCCAATTGAGCTGCTTTGACGTCACATGGAAGGGGTCTATTGACCACATTCTATACATGGATTCACTTATCAATAACAAATCATTCAATGAGGCTACAGGGGGTTTGAAAGTGATTATTCTAGTTTACACCCTGTAGTTTCGATAAAATGCATTGTGCTCGACCAGTCTACCAATGGAAAGTAGTCAAAATTATCCTGTAATTTCTTTTTCTTTAAAATGTCTTTCAACTTAAAAAAAAATTTGAAAGACAAGTTTCAAAGAACATTGCCCTTTGTTCGCTTCTTTCATCTTGCAATTATTTCTTCTAACTTACTAACCAGTCACTTTTGTACATGTTTTACCAAGATAGCTCGTAGAAAAACAGACGCTTCGGACCATGAGCTCGATTTTAGTTTTGGATTGGTTGGGGTGTTGCAATGATTCAAAACGTTTTCTAAAAAGTTATTCTTTACAGCTTGCGAAAATCTCATATCAAGTCCCTTTCAAGTTTTCCAGCTTACTTCCTCCATATCTGGACATAAAAGCGAAGACTTTTGATACACATCAACTTTACAAGGAAGCTTTATGTTTGTGAAATAATCTAGATATAGTCCCTACTTATCGATATTTCAAACCATTCACCCAATAGGGACAACGTAAGACTGAAATTAATAGATTTACTTGTCGCAAAAGCAGGCATAACGAAAGCATTCGCATCCTTAACATGTTTGTATTCATTTGAAGAACATTGATTTAATATACCATTTCTTAGGCTTAAGTAAGTTTTGCCAGTCTTTAGACAATAGACGTAGAAAAGTTTAGCAATAACCTCGACTGAATTGGAAGAAAGTCTAATATATTATCATAATAGGAAAACCTAAAGAGTTTTCCTACCTGATAGTTAAAGTTGAAGATGAATATAGAAATGAAAGTATGAATTACCTTTGTTTTCGATCCAAACTTTTGCAGCTTCGATCAATAACTTCTTTCAAGTCTCGTTTGTTTTACTGTCGTATGAGTTTTAGCTCTGCAACAAAAGAAAAGTTTGTCATCACCAAATTTGCTTTCTTTATCATCCACCATTAAATCAACAGCTCAGCTCACATTTTTGTGTCGTGGTCAATGTCCAACCAATAAATAGCAAATATTTGTGTTCTTCTTGGAACTGAACCCTGTGGAAAAATGGAATGAACGTCATGGAAACCGGAGCTTGTCTCCTTATTGTGTTTGTTAATTATTAGCATATTGAATGAAATATTTTAGATCTATTCCTAAATGTCAATCTATTCCTAACGCTTATAACTGAAAATTTCTTTCGTAAGTCATTATAGACAAGGAAAAATATACCAAGTACTGGACCATGACATACTAATGGCTTCCATAGTTAATTAAATATTCAGTCATTGCAGTTGTGATTGGCCCAGAAGAGAAAGCCATTTAAGAGTACAAAAATATACCAAGTACTGGACCATGACAAACAAATAGCTTCCACAGTTAGTCACGCTAGGGCAAATTTCCCATACATACAAATGGCTTCCACATTCAAATGTTGTCATTGAAAGGTATACTTAATTCAAAGGAAAAGCCATTTGTAAATCACACCAAGTCATTTTGTTAGTGCATCCAAATGGCTTCCGCATTCAAGTATTAATTGAATTTACTTTAAGGGACCCAAAACCATTTACAGCTAATTTACATCACGCGTGACCAGTAAATCCAAGAATTCAAATGTAGTTTTCAAGTCTTCATATTAACATTTCGAATCTCTGATCAACGCCTCCGATATTCCAAAAAAAAAAAAAAAAGGTTTTGGACCCACTATCATGAAAGATTGTGAAATATTTTCCAAAAGAATTCAGTTCCCAACCACATCGCTAAGTATCAGCTTCAAAATATTTATTTTTGAAATAAAAATACTTTGAGTTGCCAGAGTTTTGATCATAGTTTGCGCCGAGATTTGGAATTTCAAACGAAGCCGACGAAACTCCAATCAAAACATTCGATTTACTGGTCACGCGTGACGTAAATTAGCCGTAAAGTCTTGCTCGTACATAAATTTTTTCCAATAGCAGAGGAAATAAGAGAAAAAAAATCCATAATAACAAGTCATATTTCTCAGTCTTATTATACACAATTTTTGTAATCTAGCGTCCTCATTCCAATTCCGGATTTTTTGAGACGGAACACACGCGTCAAAACATGCTCAGTTGATTATGCGTATTTCCAAGAAATCATGCCATGACCACCATTAATCATTCTACGAATACCCTGAAAACTACACCATGCTATATGATGTTCTATCTGGTTTATTTGATCAGATGTTTCTTCTTCATATTGTAGGGATTTCGAAAGATTGACTGCTATGAATCGCGGAAGAAGAGGACGGGGTTCTGGTAAAGCAAAACCTAACTATGGATCAGGGTACAAAGGTAAATGCTTTTACTTTCTTTAAATAAGGTTTAGTTTCTAGAGCAAATATTTATTTTACATGTAATAGTTTTGTAAAAATATATATATATATTCTTCGTGTAGTTGGGATTCTGTCTCGTGTATAATTTTCAGTCCACAGCGGTGATCTTCGTCGTACATGAACTTGGACTTCCATCATTTTCTATTTTATAACTTTGTTCTATATTGTTACTTCGTCCGTACGAATGGTTTTATGAATATTTCCAACCTTTTCCCCCTTTCATATGTGTGATTAGTAACGATTTGAAAGAATAAACTAAAATATAAAAAAACAAGGAAGCCCTTAATATACTCGTTTTTCATCAGAAAACGTAATGACGGAAGTATATTTATCAATGATATTGTAGAGTCTGGCCTGCCAATGCTGCCAAATCAACTAAGGTCACACAATCATGAGAAAAGAGAGAACAAATGTCCAAGGAAATCTATAGACTAGCACTATACTATGTATAATATAATAAAAAATAATTAATAATAATTATCATAAACCCTAAATTGTTATTATTTATTATTATTATTATTATAAATTATTACTATGTATTGAAGCCATGGCAACCCTATAATCTTCATGACTAGAATAGTTTGTAATAATTAATAATCCAGATTCTTTGACGAGTTCTTTTTGAGAAGAATTGATGTATCATTTGTATTGCCAATAGTCATATGATTGACCTCTTGTATTCAAATCTGATCTGTCTGGGATTTAATTACCCTGGTAACAGAACCTTCTTTAATTCCTACACTCAAGGAGCTCTGCTTGCTTGGTAGGATTTAATATTTTGTCTTGAAATTTCTATTTTGGTATTTCTTCCAAAATTTGTGCATATTAGGTGCAAAGGACCTAATGTAATGCTAACTTTTTTGGCCTGTTATTGGTAGATCGTCAGAGGGAGCCGATTACAGTGTACAAATACTAAAAATGAATGAATGAATGGATGGATGGATGGATGGATGAATGAATGAAAGCTTGAGTGAGTGAATGAATGAATGAATGAATGAATGAATCAGTGAAAGCTTGAGTGAGGGAATATGAATGGATGGATGGATGAATGAATGAATGAGTGAAAGCTTGAGTGAGTGAGTGAATGAATGAATGAATGAATGAATGAATGAATGAATGAATGAATGAATGAATGAATGAATGAATGAATGAATGAGTGAAAGCTTGAGTGAGTGAATGTATAAATGGATGGATGGATGGATGGATGGATGGATGGATGGATGGATGGATGGATGGATGGATGGATGGATGGATGGATGGATGAATGAATGAGAATGAATAAATGAATGCATGCAAGAACTGATGAATTAACAAGTTTATGAAGTAGAGAAATATCATCTGATTTATCTAGAACAATCACCCAACCAATCAGTCAGCCAAAATTCAATCCATCTGTCAATCAAATGAATCAATATCCATGAATATATTGAATATCCTCGTGTAGTTCATGCTTATTTCTTGATGATTCTATTTTTTATGGCCAACAGGACAAGGACGTGGTCGTGGTCGGTGTAATTACCAAGAAGAGGTAAACGAGCGACCCCCTCAAGGGAGAGGTGGTGCAAGATCTGGTCGGCGAGGTCCTATTCTAGGCTATAAACGTCTTGAAACCCTAAAATCAAAGACACCAGATGAAGTAGTTGACGATCTACTAAACTGCAAGGATAGTTTTACCGAATTGATCTCCTCTGAAGAGGTTAAAAGCGACTGGATATTCCTGCTTATACACGTGCTGGCAAACGCCTGCAATTCATTAATGAAAGAAAATGCCAACCAACTGTTATTCCTTCTTAAAGAATCAAAATTCTTAAGCAAGCATCTTAAAGAGTACATTCTGGAGCTGCAGTTTGAGGCTGATGAATTCAGTGAAGATGACCTCAAGAGTTTACTTCAGAGCTTGACCAGTTTCTTCAGGGTGTGGCTCAATAGATTCCCAGGATCAGGACAAAAACTCCCGCTTGACGAGTTCCGTGGATGTTTGAGTAAATTGGACTGTGATGTTCTTGAACTTCAAGATGAAGTAGATGGCTTACTTGATATCAGAGACCAAGAGCTAAGAAGCAGAACAGAACAGAAGAAGAAGAAGAAAGCTTTCATGAAGGGAAGCAGTGTTGTAGCTAAGCCTGAAGATGAAGGTACCCCACCTGATGATTTCCGCGAGCTGTCTGTTGAACCCAAAAGTGATGAAATAAACTCCAATGAACTTCCATTTTTGCGCAGAAACAGAACAGGAGAAAATGAAAAATACGATGACCTGAACCATTATCTCGATGTTCAATTCAGGCTGTTAAGAGAAGACTTTGTTGGGCCACTACGAGAAGGCATACGAGAAATCAAGAGTGGCGTGTCAAAAGAAGATCGCTCCTATGACCTCTCTATGTATGAAGACGTTAAAGTTATAGGTCCTGGCTTCACAAAATCAGGTTTAATCCATCGAATTCAATTCCGTCCGTTTGTGACGAGGAAAGAGTTCTGGCAGCATTCAAAGAGAGTTTTATTTGGCTCTTTACTGTGTCTGTCCAAAGATCAGTTCAAGACAATGATATTTGCCACCGTTGCGGATCGCAAGCCAGAGGATCTTGCCAAGGGATTTATAGATGTGCGCTTTATTGATGAAAAAGAACCAGCTGTCAAAAGCAATGAGAAATTTGTTATGGTGGAATCCCCGGCTTATTTTGAGTCATGCCGCCATGTCCTCCAAAGACTTAAAGAGATCAAGCCCGATAAATTCCCATTTCAAGAGTACCTTGTGAATTGCGCTCCCGACGTCAAAAAACCAGCTTATATGACAGATCCGAAAGTACGGTACGACCTTACCGAGGCTCTAAGTACTGACCAAGGGGTGAATGCTAATGTTGAGGTGCTGAACCCACAGGCCTGGCCGAGTCAAGATGTGGTGAAACTGAATGGTTCACAGTATGAAGCACTGAAGGCTGCATTAACGAAGGAGTTTGTGGTGATTCAAGGACCTCCAGGAACAGGTAAGAACTGAACAAGATTAGTTACGCTTGCATAGATATTACATCAGCTGTTTTAGAGCGGTTTTCGTATGAGTGGGAAATATATGCTACTGACTCACGGCGTGTACACGGTACGACATGCTGTGACATTAAAATGGCTTTCCATAAGAATGGTAATCGTATGAGTGGGAAACATACGGTACTGACTTACAGCACGTACACGGTATGACATGCCGGAACATTAAAATGGCTTCCCATAAGAATGGTTATCCTATGAGTGGGGGAATATATGGTACTGACTGCTACGTCTTGACCGAGACAACAGTCCCGAAAGGGAAATCGGGCAACACACTGCCGTCAATCAAACAAATTATTCGTTACCTTTACATTCTCTGATTGACGGGACATGAAAATTAGTCAAAAGTGTCTTCGTGCTATTGTAGAAATATGCAAATTTGACTTTCACATTTGCCTGAAGAATAGTCTTTACGAAATGCCAAAACTTAAAGTCAGTTCTTGAAACTTAAGGCTAATTCTTTCATATTGTCTTTATTAACACATTATCTTGGTCTCGCAAAAGTATACCCACGAACTTTTTTTTATACTTGGAGAAAACAAGCATTTATTCTCTCACTAAAACTCTTGTAAATTCTTGGAAAGCGTGCTGAAAGGCACGCATGCGCAAACGTTTTTCTCTAGTGTCGATTGACGGCAGTATGTTGCCCGATTTCCATGTCGCGACTGTTGTCTCGATCTGCGCGTAGCAACGAAAACAGTGGTAATTCCCACAGCAATAAAACATCCCTAACCTCCTACACTGACAGAGATCTCGTTTGCCTTGTTGACAGGGAAGACATACGTGGGTCTAAAGATAGTCCGTGCTCTTATGGACAACCGTGCCATCTGGAAGCCAGGAGATCCCGAGAGATCCTCCAGTATGTTAATGGTATGCTACACCAATCACGCCTTGGATCAATTTCTAGAAGGAATCTTGGAATTCCAAGCGGATGGCGTGGTGAGAGTTGGTGGGAGAAGCAAAAGCGACGTCCTCCAGAATCATAACCTGCATGAGCTAACCAGGTATGAGGCATCATAGTTCTAATGGCACATTCACACTGACGATTTTTTTAAATGTCATAAATATTTTTCTTATGATTCTAAAGAGACGTTTGTCAAAGGTAATCTTGGTGTCTGGAATACACTACTTAAGAAATTTTAATTTTAATTTTAATTAAAATCCTTTACCATTCTTGCCTATGACCAAAACCGCCGCAAAAATCGCACCTAAAATTGCAGCAACAATATATCGCCAAAGTAATACTAGCTGTGGGTTCAAATCCCATGGATGTCAGGCATTAGTTTTATAAGAATACTATTTCCACTGATAATGCCTGGAATGATCTGGTTGTTAACGAGCATGCTGATACCATAACTTGACCAGGTATTTGCAGATGAGTCTGGCAATCAGAATTGGATACTTGGATAAATGGAAAGAGAGTTAAGTTTTGAGGAAACAGTAGAATCACACGAGTTTTATATCTATTTTATCTTTCCTTGAAGGTTATCTGAAGGTCAACGTCGTGTATATAGAGAAACAAAGGAGTCTCAGGAATACCTTGAAAAGTGCGTAGAAGTACTGGCTGACAGTCGTAGGCGAATTCTGACCGTGGAAGAACTGAAAGACTCTATCGGATCAATCCATAAGAAACAGTTCAACTTGATGAGCTACGAGTTTAAACAACAAGGGCGTTCTCCAGTCGAGGGCTGGCTTGGCCTTAAGAACAGTGTCCCAGTTGCTCCAGTTGTCCCTCAAAGGCAACGTGAAGAAATACAAATCCCGATCGACGAGATGGAAGATCAGATCAACATTGACGTGGATTACGATGCAGACGTCATACAGAGTCAGCGACAAATCGGAGATGAGGTTGGTTACTCGAAACAGGCTCCACGAGGGAACAATAAGGGCGGGGTTCAGACGAAACAGCTATACGCGGCCCTAAGTAAGCAGGAGCTGGAGTTACTAAAAGGCACCCAAATAAAGCCCATGCCTCAAAGAGAAGCCTTAAATATTGATAATATTCAGAGTTTAAACAAAACACAGCGGTGGTCGTTGTATCTTTTCTGGCTTCGACTCTTTCGAAGTAACATGGAGGATGAGATCAAGGCGAAGTCTGAAGAGTATAATCAACAGTGTAAACGGCTTACTGAGGTGAAGCGTATTGAAGAACTCAAGGTACTGTCACAAGCTACAGTCATTGGGATGACAACCACTGGAGCAGCAAAGTACAGCAAGCTTCTTGAAGAAATCAAACCGCGCATAGTTGTAGTGGAAGAAGCCGCTGAAGTACTTGAGGCGCACATCATTACTTCTTTGACACAGGAAACCCAACATCTTATTCTGATTGGAGACCACAAGCAACTGAGACCAAATCCTACATGCTACAACCTCTCGCTGAGTTATAACCTGGATGTTTCTTTATTTGAGAGAATGGTGAAAGGAGGGATGAAGTGTGAATCGTTAGACATCCAACATCGTATGCGACCAGAGATTTCAAGGATCTTGAGACACATATACCACAAACTGGAAGACCATCCAAAAGTACACGAGTACAGGAATATCCCTGGAGTAAAGCACAACATGTTCTTCATCAACCATAACGTTATGGAAGACAACAATGAAAATAACCAGAATCTCAAAAGCTACTCAAACATGCATGAAGCAAAGTACATGGTAGCTCTGTGCGAATACTTTCTAAACCAAGGCTATAGACCTGAGGAAATCACTCTTCTAACCATGTACACGGGACAGCTTCTTGTCCTACGAAAGCTCATGCCAAAAGAACGCTTCCAAGGCGTGAGAGTAACTGCTGTGGACAACTTCCAGGGAGAAGAGAACAAGATCATATTGCTATCTTTCGTGAGAAGCAACACCAAGAAGAAAATCGGCTTCCTGGGAATTGAAAACAGGATTTGTGTGGCGCTGTCAAGGGCCCAAGAAGGATTTTTCTGCATCGGGAACTTTACTATGTTGGCTGAAAAAAAAGATCTTTGGAAGAAGATAGTTGAAGATATGAAAACATGGGAAGCTATTGGAGATGGGATGGAGCTTGTCTGCATGAACCATCCAGAGAAGAAAATTTGTGCCAAAACTGCAGAGGACTTTGGTAATGTGCCTGAGGGAGGCTGTTTGGAGCCATGTTCGTATCGCTTGAAGTGTGGACATGAGTGTGAAAGGGTTTGCCATCCAGTAGACCCCGACCATGAGCAATACAAATGCAGAAAGGATTGTCGAGAACTGCTTTGCAGTGAACACGAAACACGATGCAACAGGAAATGCCACTTTGGTACCCCATGCATAGGGTGCGAGATAAAGGTAGTAAAAACGATACCGAAATGCGGACATGAAGTATCTGTTCCCTGTGGAGTACCACCTGAATCGTTCCAGTGTCAAGAACAGTGTCGTACTCGATTTGGCTGCAGACACATTTGCCCCAAGAAGTGTTTTGAGGAGTGCGACCCCGGTGATTGCAAGGTAAAACCTGTTAGCATAAAGGCTCAGATACATGGTGTAACATTGCTTGCAACATTATGATTACAGTACTATTTCAGCAGCCAAATCAGCAGCCAAATCTCGATTTTCAACAAAACCGACAAAACAGATGTTCAAATTTTTATACTTAGTGTGATGTTGCATGCAATGTTGCACCGTGTATTGAAGCCTTTACTAACATATTCTATTGTGCATTGCATCGTGTATTACTGACCCATGCTAGTTATTCTTCTTATAATATACATCATGACCAACAAACATCAACAACACTATGTCATTTATAGTTGTACCGATTCTGAACATGCTCCACTTTTAGGAAAAGTGAAAGACGAAGCTGAGGTTTTCTCAAGAGTTTTGTTTGTTTGTTCGTTAGTCTGTCTGTCTTTCTGTCTTTCTTTCTGTCTGTCTGTCTGTCTGTCTGTCTGTCTTTCTGTCTTTCTTTCTGTCTTTCTTTCTGTCTTTCTGTCTTTCTGTCTTTCTTTCTGTCTGTCTGTCTGTCTGTCTGTCTGTCTGTTTGTTTGTTTGTTTGTTTGTTTGTTTGTTTGTTTGTTTGTTTGTTTGTTTGTTTGTTTGTTTGCTTCTGTCAGTTTGTCAGTCTGGGAATTTCTTGCTCGTCTGTCTGTCTGTCTTTCTGTCTCTCTGTCTGTTAGCTGGTTGGTTTGCCTCCCTGCCTCCCTGCCTCCCTGCCTGCCTGCCCATGGTATCTGTGTATCTGTGTATCTGTGTATCTGTGTATCTGTGTATCTGTGTGTCTGTGTGTCTGTGTGTCTGTGTGTCTGTGTGTCTGTGTGTCTGTGTGTCTGTGTGTCTGTGTGTCTGTGTGTCTGTGTGTCTGTGTGTCTGTGTGTCTGTGTGTCTGTGTGTCTGTGTGTCTGTGTGTCTGTGTGTCTGTGTGTCTGTGTGTCTGTGTGTCTGTGTGTCTGTGTGTCTGTGTGTCTGTGTGTCTGTGTATCTGTGTGTCTGTGTATCTGTGTATCTGTGTATCTATGTATCTTGAATGACTTTTGTGCTCCATGTTGTACTTTAAGGTTCAAATCTCTAAAGAATTGGATTGTGGTCATGTCGCAACAGGGAATTGTTCAGAGATCCGCCAATCATCATTCCAATGTCAAGAACCTTGTAAAACCATTCTTGAGTGTGGTCATGCCTGTAGTGGAAGCTGTCCATCATGTAAACAAGGGCGTCTACACGTTACATGCCAGGAACCCTGTCAGCGCATACTCGTTTGTCAACACCGCTGTGCAGAGCCCTGCTCTAAAAACTGCCCGCCGTGCCCTGAAAAGTGTGAGAATCGTTGCATCCACAGCAGATGCCCTTTAAAGTGCCAAGACCCTTGCACACCCTGTAAGGAAATGTGCTCATGGGAATGCCAAAGATCGTGCCGCAATAGATACAAGTGTCGAGGGCTGTGTAGCGAGAAATGTACTCGTCCACGATGCGACACCCCTTGTTTCAAAATGTTGCCATGCCAACATCGATGCATTGGACTTTGCGGCGAGCCTTGCCCAAAGCTTTGCATAGTGTGCAACAAGGAAAAGCTCACTGCTTTGTATTTTGGTGGTGAAGATCAGAAAGGCGCTAGATTTATTGAGCTTATGGACTGCGGGCACGTGTTTGAAGTCAATGAAATGGATAACTGGATGAGTTACAAGGACGAGGATGAGGAACAAGACCAACCCATTGTCGAACTAAAGTGCTGTCCCAAGTGCAAGACACCAATCAGACGTACATTCCGCTACGCTGACCTTGTGAAAGAAAAGCTTCAGAATATTGAACAAGTGAAAGAGAAAGTGCTGCAAGAGGAAAGGAAGTTGGAAGAAGTAACGGAAGATCTATTGGACTTCGTAGATACACTAAGTGAAACGTATCCAGAGATAGAAAATCCGTCAAGATACTATGATATTGAAGAATTTGAAGACGAAGAAGAAACAGATCAAGAAGAAGAGGAGGAAGATAAAGTCGTAGTAATTAGTAAATCAATATTGGATACCTTTAAGTATTGGCTCGAACAACGTCGAACGCTGACGGAACTTAACACCATACAAAACCAGTTGGTGCTTTTGGAAATGATCTGCAAACTTAAAACAAGAGTGGAACAGTACTCTGAGCTGGAAGATGTTGCGAGTGAATTAGAGGTTCTCCTAGGAAAGGTTGTCTCTACTTTTCACATTCCACAGCAGCAGATGAAGGATATTAGGGATGAGGTAACAAGAATTGGACTGAAGTTGAAGTTACGACACCTCAAGGGCAAGATAAAAGAGTCAATGGTAAGGCAACTGAAATTTCTGAATTTCTGAATTTCTAAATGTTTGTTGAGGATGAGCATTTTTCTTCTTGCAATATTAAGCACCTTTAATGCTCAAATTATTAAGAGAGAGAGAACAAAATTACCATCAACGCATCAACAACTAACATCTTCACCGTGAAAAGCATAATCATCATAACCATTATTAATGCATTAAAATTTATTAATCAATATCATTAATTTATCGCCCTTCGAATTGACAAGGGGTTCACGATCTATGCTTCAGTATTCATTTGCTAAAGACCAATTTTGCATTATAACATTTGTACATTATGATTTTTAGAATGACATAGACAAAAACACTCTACAAAGAGTCGAAAAACAACTTACAAATGGAACGCGACTTCGAGAAAATGAAGCGAAAGACATAGATGAGGCTCTGCTGAGCATCGGTGCTAGATATCGTGTACCATCACTTACGTGTGGGGAATGGTCTGTGACTCCAAGCATTGGATTTATCACGGGTATGTAGAAGATATGTAGAACAAATATTGGATATATATGACTGTGAAGGTACACACTTGCGTGTCGTGCCATGCCGTGTCGCGCCGTGTCGTGTCGTGTCGCGCCATGTCGTGTCGTGCCGTGCCGTGTCGTGTCGAGCTGTGTCGCGCAGTGCCGTGCCGTGTCGTGTCGTGTCGTGCCGTGCCGCGCCATAAACGTGGCGGTGACTCGTCCGAATACATTTGTCGATAATGTAGCGCTCTATGATTGGGTCAAAGTATTTCGTCAATACCTGAGGGAGATACTTCGAAGCATTTTGTATGGGGATGCTAGACCATGGCTCTTTACCCCTTACCCTTTTATATACCAAATTTCGGCAAAAAGGTAACCCTTTCAATACCTTTGCCTGAAAAGAGATACTTGTTTCATATACCTTTGAAGAAATGAATATTGATCTTCACGTTCGGCTTGATTTCCTTGAATAATAATTTTAGCTTCCCCTTTTTATGCTGGCATTGTGAAACCCTACCCTATCGGGCAGAGCATCCCCGTATAGTTCACTATAGGTAGTATCCTAGTACCCTGGGCATCAATACCGTGCCGTGACATTTCACCATCATACGAAATCTACTCTAATAAAAAGAGTAATCAGTTTTGATATAATGCTTTCGAAAACAATGGAATTAAACTCTGTGTTTTTTCCTTCTAATATCTATTTTACTGAATCAAATGTAGAAAACTCAGTAAAGAAAACTGAAGTACAAACTCAACGTCTGACCAGTTCTTTTCACAATAGAACAGTTTATATATTTTAGGAATGCTATTAGATGACCATTAATTTAATCAAAGTCACGTAAAAAGCAAAACACCATTTACTTTATGCAAGTAATTTCCTCATATAAACTCGTAAATCTATTCAGTTTTTTGTTAAACGAAACGAGATAAAAAACCAAAAGCTATGCTCGTAATTATAAGTTATAAGTTTGCATGGATTTGCATTAAAGAGAATTCCTTTAGGCGAACTATTTAACAAGTAAATGAATTAAAATATAAAATGAAAACGAATTATCTAAGTCATATTTTTACGTTGTAGGTCATTGGAAAAAATGTCCTAAAGGCCACATCATTCCCCTAGTTCTTTGCCAAGAAAACAAGTGTACAGAATGCAGTGCAGTTGAGGATGAATGGGACAATGAATGGTAGATATAACCATCACCTGGTTCAAGGTCAATAAAAACAGGTATACTTCTTATTGCGCCTAAAGTCATCTTGACATTGACTCGGTATTCTACATAAGGGTTTTTCCAACTTTCTTCTGTGTGCGACGTAACTTAATTAGAACAAACCTTACTTTGCCGATCGATAAAGTTTCAATTTCTAATAAAATATTAAGAAGAATATAATATATAGTAATCACTTACCAATCCAGTGTTGTGTGAAGCACGGTTGAGTTCAGAATGAAACTATGAGAATGATCCAACCGTTTTATGAAGTTGCGTCTAACGAATTACGTATGCAAACTGAAAACTTTTGAAGGTAAACAAGCGTGCGCGAGCTTAAAACGGTAAAATTAACTTCCACCACACATACGCGCGCGCGCTGTTCAGTTATCGTTATTTCGCGTGCGCGAGCTCAACTGTTGGTAAGCTGTATCACTTGGCGCGCGCTCTAGAATGCGCGCGTAACTATGGGTACCCTGTGGTACAGTCATCTTTCTTCAACTTCTCCCTTTTTGATTTTTGTTGGTGGGTTAGCGGTAAACACCCCCTCCCCCTCCTCTCAGAGACCAGTTGAAATGCCCGATACTGGGCATGGGTATCCGTAGTGACTATTTTTATACCGCGCAAATATGTTATTTGGCATACTTGCAAATAGGCAGTACATTTAATCTTAGAAACTTTATGGATCCTAACTGTAATGTTAGCATTCTTAAAGACAGCTTATTCATTTCTGCAATTTGACTTCAGTTTTTAGGGGGGAAATCCAGGATTTCACTTCCAGGAGTGAGGGGTGCCAGGTATCCTTCACCCCCCTTTCTAATCAGATGAAAATTGTTTTGAAAAGTCCTTGGTCCATCCCTTCCTCCAATAATAAAATATACCAAACCTAACCTAATCCCTTCTCTTTATAAGGATGGAAGCTGCAAGGAGTAGAAAACGTAAAGCAGTACGTGAAGGTGGAGCAGAGGATCACTGATGTCAACTATAGCTAACTAGGTATAAACCTAATGTGAACCAGGAGGTTAATAGGTCAGTTTCCGCCATCTTTGATGGCAAAGGTAGTCAATATAGATACTAAAAGTATTCATAGCTGACGGTAAAACTAGTTTGAAATACGTCGTATTCCTGCTGGAAAAACTGCAGGAATACGACGGATAACTAACATCCTATACACTCAGTATATGACGTACTCTCTTTTTCACTCTTATTCACTTAAAAAAATAGGGATGTTATACAGTGTATTAGATGTAATAAGTTCTAAAAAAACCTCGTTCTTTTAAAGAGAATTTTTACTAAATCATCATGAAGAAATTGCCTATGACTCGGGTATTTTTGCACCTTTAGGAATAATACAATAACATTTTTATTATCAGGGGAAAGTTAGTTTAAATGTTAACATTTTCACATTTATTTTGTCGTATAACTGCATTCCTTTTGCTGGGTTTCCTGTGTTTATACATTTGAGAAAAGCTTAGAATGTCAAAGACTTTGACTTAATTAATATGGAATATGACTTCCGGTTTCAAACGGAGTGAGAATAACCGGAACTGGGAAGATTTTGATATGTTTCATTATTTTGTTATAAAACTGAGAATGCGTTTCAGGTAAATCGTTTAATTTTTTTCATTTCTTTGTGGTTTGCGCAACAGTAATACTGTGTGTTCGAGTCTTCCGATATCCTATTCAGAATGCTATATATGTTAACACAAAATTAGGGACTTCCCTTGCATGTACTGGTGCCGGAACACCCTGTCTAACTACATCAACTACATACCATCCCACATGGATTATCCCTTCGAATATATATTTCTACAAACCAACTACATGGATTTAAATAACACAATTCGTGTAGTAAATTAAATGAATTAGTCTTGAAAATTGAAATAATGACTAAAAGCGTAGGTTAGGTTCAGTAGGGTCCAGGTTGTCCTTCCCTCTCGCGGACAGTTGCTTCCGAGGGAAAGTAGACTCTTGGGGATGTCTAAGCACTTGCTTTGAGAACTTTTTCAAATTCTGTAAAGAAATTAGATATGTTCTAGGTCAGTTAATTCAAAGTGATGTGATCTGTATGAGCATTTTCTTGGGTTAGACAAATCCTGGACATTCTATTTATCTTGGCTGTCCTAAAAGGTATCACCGCCATCCATGTGTTGGTGATATTAACAGAAGATCTCTCTCATCGCCTTCATTCATACCTCTAACATGGACGCCATGTCGTTGTCTTTTAGCTCTCTTCTATCTGAGCGAACAACTATTTGCATAAAGCATTGTTGATCAAAACCTGCGGCCTTTCACTCTTTGTCTTGAAAAATCATTTCTCGGGTAAATTTTAAATAAATCGTGGACGAAATATCACTCTGATTAAGAGTTTTGGACTTTTCTGAGACTTAAAGTGTATTGGATTCAATTGTCAATAGTTTTAAGATAGAAAAGAAAGTGCTTGAATACAGGGTCGGCCTTAAAAAATCACAACAGATTGTGATTGGTTAGAAAATGTAATGCCGCTCAGCTGGTTGGGAATGATTGCAAATAGTCAATAACCCATTTGAAAAGACCATTTTTTTGTCGTGCGCAAACGTTTTCTCACCTTCAAAACTAATCTTTCCATCGTTATTCGTATCAGCTGTTTTGGTCATACTTTTTACTTGATTTTCTAAAGCTGCACCAGAAAGATTGGAATAAAAGGCCTTGACGAGGCATCTCATTTCATCAGGGCCAATGAACCCATCACCATTCTTATCAAAAGCGTCAAAGTATGATCTCATTTCTTGTGTGGGAATGGGGCTTCCATACTGACTAGCCATCATATTTACAAACTCTTTGTATTCTACTTGGCCATTTCCTGTGGAGAATATAATGGGATTATTAGTTTGATTGCTGAAGGAGAAAGTGAAGTGGAGGGATCAAGCTGAAAAAATAGGCTTTTTGCTGTAAACAATCATAGCATGTGTATGCTCCCTGAAAATGTGCGGAGCGCCAAGAAAAGCGGAAAGAGCGCGATTTTCGATAGTGGTGCGGCGACGTCCGATAATAGTACGGGGACGCCCGATGAAGGTGCAAGGATGTCTGATGGTGGTGCAGGGATGTCTGATGGTGGTGCGGGGATGTCTGATGGTGGTGCGGGGATGTCTGATGGTGGTGCGGGGATGTCTGATGGTGGTGCGGGGGTGTATGATGGTGGTGCGTGGGTGTCTGATAATGGTGCAGTGATGTCATATGATGGTGCGGGGATGTCCAAAAATGGTAGGGATATCCGCTGATGGTACGGATATTAGAGAGATCCTAAGATAGAGCGGGGATGACCGAATGGTGCGGGAATGTCAGATAATGGTGCAGAAATGTTAGATGATAGTGCGTGATGTCGTGAAGTCACAGAGTTTGATGCGCGCACCATTTTGTGACATTCCAATGCACCACGGTTGTCAACTATAGCGACAGAGCGACAGACAAACTTTCTTTGACCTTACCATTGACATCCACAGCGCGGATCAAATCTTTCAGTTCACTGTCAGTCACTGTTTGCCCTGCTTCTCTCATCGCGTTGCCCAACTCCTCTGCGGTTATGGCACCATCACCGTTCTTGTCATACATCTTGAAAGCTGCCTCTATTTCTAAATAATAATGAATAAAATCTAAATAATTCATATAATGAATGAATGACATTCACCTCATTAATCTACTATGAAAAGTATCTTTTTTAAAGATCACATATTAGGATATTCGGGAAAAAAGTTCGTGTATTCGGAAATTTGTCGGAAGAGTGTCGAGAATTCTCGGACCATAGATTTTAGCGATCTTTAGCCAGTGATGATGTTGGCTTCAGTAAACAAGAGCCGTAGTCCAAAATCCATCAAACTCTTTAAAAAATCTTTAAATTTTATCGATACCCTAGGCCTGAAACAATCTCAGGGCTGATAAAATTCAGGGTACAGCTAACTGTGGAATTTAGCATGTTAGGTTTTGCGGAAGGAGGAAAACCGGAAAACCCGCAGAAAAACATCGAATTAAGGGGAAAGAACAAACAAACTATTATCACATGAGATGACAAGTGCATGCATCGGACCCGAGATCTCGCAGGTGAGAGGCGACTACACTACCGCTACGCCACCTTTGATTCCCTCTCACATACAACTTTGTTTTCTTTCTGTTTGCCTCCTTTTTATAGGCACTTTTATTTCTCCATGATTTTGTCATTTATTTGCATTTCTGAGATGAGAAATTCCCAGCCCAGAGCGATGGAAGTCGCATTTTGAAACTGTCAGAAAAGCTTTGGTTTATCCGGTCCAAGTTGGAAATGTACTAAAGTGCTTGTCGGAAAGCCACTAAAAAGCCTTGCATTACTTGTCGACGTTTCATTTACTGATAACCAAATAATCTCGGTGTACATCAAGGAGAAAGAGACTGTCAAAAGGTCGGTGATAATGGGTTGATTGGATACCTAGAAGGCCAAGTTTGTCGGGTTTTTTTCCCAAAGAAAGTCATGGAAAGAACGGGTTATTGGCAGAATATACACAGACTCGAAGATTAAAATGAATCCCGAGAAAGACAAACGTCAAATATGTACCTGCCAGTTGTTGTGCTGTTAGTTTGTCACCCTAGGAAAAAAAGAGAATGTTTGTAAGATTAAGTTATTAATCTATTCATCTATTCATCCAATAAGAATCCATCCATATCATCCATCCACACTTTCACTCATCCATCCACCCGTCCGTTCATCCATCCATCCATCCACCTTTTGACCCACCTATCCACCCATCCATCCACCATCCTTCATTCCATCCATCCGTCTGTTTATCCGTCCGTTCCTCCGTCCTTCCATCCATCCATCATTTATTTTTCACAAACCTGCAAAACTGATGCCATCAGCAATTCAACAATTCCCAAAACATTAATACTGATTGGAATCTTTAATAATATGCTTAACCGCAGGCCAGATAGCTGATTACTGAATATCCTGTAAATGACGGGTCTATTTGTTAAACGAAGACATGCAGTTAATAAGATTGACTTAATGCCTTTAACATGGCAAACAGTGATTAACGCTACAATTACTCTGCACGCACCTGCTCGTACAGGGAAAAAAGAACAGATGAAGAAAAGAAAGAAAGAGAAAAGGAAAGAACGAACGAAGAAAAGAAAGAAAGAAAGAAAAAAGAACGAACAAACGAACGAAGAAAAGAAAGAAAGAAAAAAGGAAAGAACGAATGAAGAAAAGAAAGAAAAAAAAGGAACGAAGAAAAGAAAAAAGAAAAAAGGAAAGAACAACGAAAAAAAGAAAGAAGGAACGAAAGAAGGAAAAAACGTGCGAACGAAATAAAAAACAAAGCAAAGAGCAAAAAAACACAGAAATAAGTAACACCGTGTACTTTATTTCATATATTGCTCGAGTAAAAAGTATCAAATTCGTTTTAAGACAAATTATATACTTTATTTCATATTGCTAGATAAATAAATAAGCTTCGTTTTGAAAACAGCTTTCCAAATTGTCGAGCAAGATTGCGATGATTTTATCCGAATCCCCTCAAGACGTCCTAACAAAAACAACTTGTGCAAAAAAAAAAGCTCGCGTCTTTAGACAGAAAACAAAACAAGGATTCTAGGGGATGCTATTTTTCTTCTTAGGATACGAAATCGAAACAAAAGAAAATGCAAATGGTATTTATATATCTGACAAAAAATGCACTTTACTCATTTACAGTGATCAATATAACACCCAAAGCTTTTTCTCTCAAACTGTGATGATATTTCTAGCATATTCTATATGATAAATCCACAAAATATCAATAATAGCGTGGTATTTTGGCAGCATACGGATATTGGTTACACAAACACTTGATGTCTTGAAAATAAATTCATATTCCACTTCAAGATAAATAATGAGCGAAAAACTAAACCAGACGATAGGATGTCTGCGTAGTATTCTAAATTCTCCAAGTTAACTGTGTTAACCAGGAAAAAAAAAAAGGAATATGCGCACTTCAATCTTGTTTTTGTTATCCGTTATTCAAATTAGGTTACGCTGTTTTAGCACTTTTTTATGCATAAAATTGTATCAATTTTGATGATGAAAAAAAAATGTTTTTTCATGTTTTTTTTTTTTTAACGAATAGTAGAGTCCAAAAATATCTAACAATCAACTATGTTTATAAAATACACTTTTTATTTTATTAACCTTAGGTTACGCTGTTTTAGTACTTTTTTATGGGGGAAATAAAATTGTATCAATTTTGATGATGAAAAAATAATTTTTTTTAACGAATAGCGGAGTCCAAAATTATTTAACAATCAAATATGTTTACAAAATACACTTTTTATTTTATTAACCTTAGGTTACGCTGTTTTAGCACTTTTTTATGGGTGGGAATAAAATTGTATCAATTTTGATAATGAAAATTTTTTTTTTTTTTTAACGAATAGTAGAGTCCAAAATTATTTAACAATCAACTATGTTTACAAAATACATTTTTTATTTTATTAACCTGGAAACAGAAAGGCTATACAATTGTACTTTTGCTATTAAAACGTTTCTTACTTCCTTCCTTGTTTAATTTTGTTTTCTAAATTCAATGTGTTTGCACTAGCTCGTACATCACCTGTAGAAAAAACAAACATCTACAAGAAAAGGTTATTGATATCAGCAGCTAAAACATATTTCTGCAGGTGAAATAACTTATAAGTACTTGAGTTACTTTAGCTTAAAAAATCATATATAATTCAATGATGGATAGTACGATACGAATATTTTTGAATGAAATTATGTGTGTAAATGATAAAGATTTGGCAACATCTTTTCACTATAATATGCAATACAGCTGCTCGAATAAAATGAATAAAAAAGTACGAACTCGGTTCTGTTTAAATTGAAATCTTTTGTAGCGTTGAGTATACTTTTTTCCATGTCACGATTATAAATGTTTTGAAATTGAGAAAAGAAACATTTCGTATTGGACGCTTATTTAATTTATTCCACCATTAATCACACTACTACTTAAGAATGGGGTTGTTGTTTTTTACGAAGAATCGGAATTTTTAAAGATTCATACAATTAAAGGAAAGTTTGCAAATACTCTCCCCCGCTCTACGCCGCAAATTTTGAAGATTTTCCAAAGTATTTTTAGCATAATAAAAGCAATTACGATAAATAATATTCTGTATCGTCCATCTACTTAGAGTATAATTATCGATACCAGGACGAAAAACTTTTTGGTAATTTGTTACAAATAAAGCCGCCCGAAAAAGCAAATATCCATAGGCCATTTGTATGAAAATTAGATCACAAAATTCTCGCGTTAAGAATAAAAATATGTTTTTGGCTGATTGTCAATTTGAAATCTCTCAAAAGATTTAATATAAGACACGAAAATTGGACAAAAGATTAGTTTATTATATATTGATGTATTCAACGAATGTAAATTAAGTCCGAAAATAAAGCCACAAAGGAATAATTAATTATATTGAATGAGAAAAAAATCCATTCATCATTCATCCTTATTGTTAGATTATAAAGCTACGTTTTCTTTTCGAAAGGCATGATTATATTTTTTACTTCTCTTTGCCAGAAATGAATTATTTATTTAATATTATAACGCCAACCTCAGATTTCAGTTGATATTTAGATGGCTTCCTCGTTGACTGTCCTTTTTTCCGTTACTTTGTGATATTCTATATGTCCCTAGCAACTCCTATTATGTAAACCACAGATTCTATATACTAGCTGCAGCGTTTCCAACACGAAATATCGTGTTTTGTTCAGCAAAAAATGACAATTCAAAACCCTAAGGTTGTTTCACATTGCCGCTGCCTGTGACATGTTTGCAGATGTCGCGGAAGAGAATTAGATTTAGCGATATCAAGGCAAGAGTTCTACACTTTTTTTACAGATGAGGAAAGAAAATGAGAATTCCTCAGGCAATAAACTCCATGGCAGTAAGAGCGCTAAAAACCATTACTTTAATCACATTAGGGATTTCGGTTTTTTAGAAAGGACATTCTTTTTCTATGCGCAAGCTATAAGAAGAAGGCTTTAGCTTTTACCCGACATTGCATATATGAAAGTTTGCTTTATTAGTGACATACACTGACTGCGCGGATAGAATTTTTGTTAAGTACCTTGGCCTTACACTTTCTAAATTCACACACATTCACCAGAAAGATGGAGCAAAATCAGAAAGAGTTAAAAAGGAGACGATTCTTACCATTGTAGTTCTGGAAGTGATGAATATACGAGAAGGTTGATGGATACTATATTTGAGCTGTGTACGGCAAATCTCCAAGACAAGCGGCCAACAGTGTGCTTAACTACATATGGATCTCTCGATTAAATACGATTTGCGCCATCTGACCGCTTGCTCATAGGCTCTTTTCACAGTTGCCATAGCAACGCAGATATAACTGTCACGCGTCATCAGCTTCTAATTTAATTTCTGCATCCAAGGAACACTCGTACAAAATTGAATACGATTACTTAATACAACCTTTCAAAGATTTATAATTTATACCGAGCAAAATGAACTAATTTCGTAGTGTTTTGGGATAATTAAAAAAGATTTGTGAATTACTCCATTAATTTGAAAAATGGCAAAGATATGAATTTGCGAACTTCGATATTCATTTTTTCAAGGAGTTGGCCCATCATAGTGATAAGTATCTTTCATAGCAATGGAAATATTGAGTCTGAAATGATAGACTTCAAAGAGAGAAGTGTTTCCTTAATTGCCTCAAAATGGCGCTTTTCCCAAAGTCATTTTCTCGATTCCCACCATTTGACAACAACCAAACATGCAATTACGCCTTGCCCTCCTATGGCATAAATTACTGATTGATTCAAAGAATCAGTTAGTGTAGGTATTGACTCTACTGGAAGCCTTTTTCGCTGTCTTTTCATATTCGAAATTTCAAGCCTTCAGCGTCGTTTTAAAATTCTCCCCTGCTAGCCGCAGATTTTCATTTTATTGAATCTTTTTTCTTCTTTTCTTTTCGTGAAGTGAAATTCATATCCGAACAACAACAAAAATAAGTTTATTTGTTGGTTCATCTTTCATTTTAATTGTATTTCAATTAGCTTTTCTTTTAGAATTTTAAGGATTTACAAAACCTGACAAACAGTATATACAGCTTGCAGTAAATTGAACGCTAATTTTGTTTCAAAAGAAATGGCTACGCAAACTTTACACCACGTTTTCACCATTTACTTTACCGTGTATAGAATTTGTTTTTCTAAAGGTTTTTGATCGTTTATGTAACGCGCCAAATTTCTTCTGCATAATGTATTTTCTAATAGATTGACTCAGTAAAACAAGGTGCGAAAATCGAGAAAACGATCGCATCGCACAGCTTGCTTCCTTTCTAAGGAATCTATAGATATTTAGTTTGGAAACTGTTATTCAGACCTCATGCGTTGTATTAACTTCCTCATTTAGGTGAGCGTACAAGTTTCAATATTTTTCCAGGTCATTAGGTCGCCATAGGGACCGTTCATTAACTGATGTCAGTGTGAAAGTCAAACAATTTGAGATTGTCATTTAACGCCTAGCAAAAAGGTTATTGGCACAACAACTTGTCAGTGTTGATTGTGATTTTCTACGGCCTTTTTCTGCCTCAGATCAGCCCAATTTTCGTTCTTCATTAAACGCGTGCGAAAGCGCAGTCTGTTAATGATGTGCGCAGTTCTTCTCAGCTAGGAAAAGCATTAACATATGATAAACACAATGGAAAAGTCATGCATATATCCGCTAATAATTTTGCATTGAAAGAACGCACTCATTGAATTGATCTCTCTAACAGCCACGATTCTTGAGGTGGACATTGTGTCTTATTCCACAGCCAGGGTTTTCCCATTACGGTCGAACAAATAAATGAAAAAGGAGTTCAATGCACTTAGTAAGTGATTGGTTGACATTTGTACATTAAAAAGAAAGGTTTATAGTCTCCACTTTATGGCTTTCGTATGACAGACTAGTGACTGTAATGTTCATGTAATTTTGTCAGACATGTCACAAGTCAGTTCCAGGCTATATTACTATTTGCTATTAACTGCAGTAGTTATACATTTGTCTGATCAAAACATATGAACACCATAATGGAACATGAGTGAGATTTGTGGTGAAAGTTCCCTGATAGTTATGAGAGCCTGGACGTTGAAGCGTATATAATTTTTAGTTAGGGGGAGGGAGCTAAAATGGAAATTAGGCTGTCTAGATATTTATCAAGCTCAAGAGAGTATGAAGTAAGAGATCACATCTCCGTGCCTATGATAATTACTTGAAAATCTGTTTTTAGCTCCGCGCGCAGCCTGAAATATTTTATCATGGGATTCCTGATTCAGTTTAGGCTGAAGGTAGAAATAAATTTTCAACTAATTTTCATGGGGATAGACCTAGCTATGTATGGGAGGGGAGAGCCTACGTAGCAAGCTGTCCACTTCAGTATACACACACGTATACACGAGCACCTAAGATTATTTTACCAGCTGCATCTTATTATAATGAACGCTTGGAAGAGCTTGGTCTTGTTAAACTTAATAAAAGAATTATTGGCCTAAAATATTGATCATAAGTATAAGCCAGTTCAAAGTTTAAGAATCGTTTTTAGTGCGCATGCGATTTTATCCCGAATTTAATCTCGCCTTCTTTCGTTTAATTAAAAACAAAAGAAGGTTTAAACAAAAGGAGGTGAGAAATTCGGGATAAAATCGCATGCGCACTGATAACGATTCTTAAACTGTGAACTGGCTTATAGTTTCAGATCCTCCTGAGCCATTCCTCGCATAAAATGTAATACCAAAACGATTTCAAACCAGGAATTTCCCTATATAATAGTTTGTAAGTTTGAGTTCAGTTTCAAGTATATATTGCCATTCAAGTGTCTAAACAAACTATTATTATATATTTTTATTTTTCATAATCCAAACTTTTTATCACCCTCTCATTACGGTGTACAGAGTATCTCTTCATGATGCGCTTGGTGTCAGAGTGCGTTGCTAACTCCTCGGTTGCTGTGCGGAAGCTCTTCTACACAGCACGCAGTCTATATTTAATATCCAATATATCCTAAAAGATCCCAGATTTCTATCCATTTAGTATACGCCGCGCACCTGTGTCGGTATTACGTTGTGCTTCGAGATCTGTACATTATTAAGTGTTAATTTCACGTGGTTTTGACTGTAGTACAATGATTATAGTACCATAATTCTTTATTTTCTCAATAGATAAAAGTCACTTAAATTTGGCGTCATATTTTCGGGACACTTATTTTTCGTTTCACCAGTTATTTCGCGATTTTTTCAAAGCCGCGAAAATCGCGAAATTAAAGTGTCACGAAAGTTTCATGTACTCAATAAGGTAGTACATTTTCATCTTCGTGTCTAGAAAAATAATGAGATTGAAAAAGTGGATCGCTGATCGACTTTATGACTCGCATTTCTCGACTGATTGTGCGGGATTAGTGATCTTTTTTTTTTGGTCACTCCCACCTTGCAAAAGTACTAAGTCGCATACAAAGGCCTTTGATCTTTCGTTATATTCACAGAACAAGAAGTTATAATTGATGTTTATCGTGATTATCTGTTATTTTTTTCCCCGGGAAGTGTTTTCTATTTTTAACATTCAAAGATATTTATAGCTGGACATAATTGTTTTAATGGGTACCCTGTGGTATTTCGCTCACGCCACTCTTCCCGCAAAGCATGATGTCCTGCGCGTGCGCAAGCTCTTCTAAAATATCAACATGGCGGAAGACGGTAGTTGATGGAGAATGGCACCAAACCAGTTGAAAAAACAGCCAAAATGAGTCTATTCCTGGAACCTCGGAGCTGAAAATACCTGCCATATTAATTACTCAAGATGGCTGTTTGCTCTCAAAGCCCTGCAGAGTTCCTGCAAGGAGTTTTCTGCCCTACGATTGCAGTGACTTGTAGCGAAGATGCTGAACAAGTCTGCATGAAAAACAAGTTGTCTTTCGTGGAAATGACTCGACCATTTTGCCAGCTCACGACTGAAGGTAAATGCAGAAGTTATATTGCAACCACCGCTAATAAACCTCTAACCTTCGAGTTTAGTTTCAGCTTTCTTTCGTTTAATTATCTTGTTCTTGTGTCAAGATTTGTAGCGTTGAGTTGGCACTTTCGATTTCTTACCTCATCCATAAATGTGCTTCTCAAAACCAAGCAGCCTTTGAACCTTCATAATTAGATAAACTCACTAGATAATTAAGTTTTTACTGCATATTTTTGAACTAGAATCCCCAAGGATCGAAACCATAGCTTGTACACATCTCCGTAAGGACCTATTCTTCGTTGTTTTGGTTTGTTCTACCTATTGTCTCAACCAAATCACTTAACCTGCTGTTATGGTAGTGTTATAACATGGCACGTGTACTAGTACTAACGGCTTTTTACTTATCGTATGATTTAGCTTTTCTGTATTCTATTTTCTTAGAAGTTCCATAACTTATGGATTAGCTAAAACTTGTACAAGTATTTGTAGAAGCTTGTACATTTTGTGTAGCTTATGGAGGTTTAACTTTTCAGAAGTTAGTAGAGAAAACAACGGTTGTTGTTATATGATTTTGTCACTATTTTACCGGTTATTGAGCAATTTTCAGCAAAACTATAAGTGTGTGTGAATGACTTGTAATTAAACAACTGTTGGATGAGGTTGAGCATGATATCGTAAAATTATCAAGACCAAGCACATGTTATGAGGCTGATAAAACAACTGAGGTTTTTGATAATTAACAATATCATATGAAAACCAAGTAATTTAAGAAAAATTATCATACATTTTTTAAACTAAGAATAAAGTAATTAGTTACTAATGGGACTAATTATGTTGTCCTGGAGTCAGTTGTATGAAGCCTGAATAGTGCTATTCACCAGATAAATCCTTATCCATCAGATAAAGCCTATACAAATCCTATACACTGGATAACTCTTATCCGGTGGATAACTTTACACAGGCTTTGTATAACCAGCTCCTGGTTATTAAATCCCCTCCCCGGTAGCCTCACATTCAAGCACTTCAGGATGAGGTTACGCAGGGTTAAACAAAGATTTTTATTCCCATAAAAATAAACATAAACATAGTGCTGTGTGATCAAAGTCTATTCAAACCCTAAAGTTTTTCCAAAGGTTTAAAACAAAATTACCGACCAAAATTATCACTTACTTATATGCAAATCAAATGTCTAGACTTCATATCATGATCTCAGTATTTAATCTTGCTATTTGATATGATCTCATTTAATAGATTACTAGATAATTAAATGGAGACTGATGGAACATTAATGTAGGGTTCCTGCAACTCCTTAGACTCGTTGAGAACTACTACAATTTGATATCCATTTTTAAGGGTATAATGAAAGAGAGTGAAAAACAATAGCACTCTGTTAACAACATCTGGGCTGATCTAAGGGCAATGATAACTCACAGTTCTTGAAAATTGAAATTTAGAATGTAGACCAGGGAACCCAAAGAAAAATCATTGAATCAAGAGAAAAAAATGGAATTATTCTCAGTAATACCATGGCACTGATGGATATCCATGATTAAATATCCCCAAATTTGAGGAAGGGTTAGTGGAAGTCCCAATGCCGCAGGTGTAGGGACTTTTACTAACTCTACCAAGATAGGCTTGCACTGTATTTTAATGTTGTTTCTTACTGTTTTTGTTTAGCCCATATCAGGGATCCTTCAGGTGCTGTCCACACAGTTAAAAACTGGAAGTTACGATTACTTGAAATGTCAGCGCCACACCCCCCTCAGCATGTGGTTAATAAGCTCTTGCATGAAGTTGTGTCTCGTACCCAACCAGTCAATACTGATCCAAGTACTTACAGTCCTGAATACCAGGCTAAAGGTATGTACATTCAAATCATTCATTCAATTATTTCTCTCATTCATCCATCCACTCATCCACCCATCCATCCATCCCTCAGTCTATTCATTCTTGCATCCTTCAATCCCCCTGCCTCCCTCTCGCCCTCCATTCATTCAATCATTTATTTATCCATTCTCATCTATCCATCCATTCAATCATCCATCCACCTACCAATACACCCACCCCTCCCTCAGTTCATTCAATTATTCATTTGTTCATTCATCCATTCCATTATTTGTGCTTGTAGTCTGCATAAAGGCTTTATTAAGAATTTCCAGTTTTGATTCCTTTTACAGTGCATAAGACCCAATACCAATCCCCTGCCCCTCCCCAAAGACGCTCCCCCCCCCCCCCCCCCAACATTCCCCTTCCCCAAAAAGAAAAAGAAATATTTTCATAACCTCACGATAGCATTAAACTTGTGGAAATGAATTTTTGGGGTGTGCTATTTTGTGTAAGAATCTCCAGTTTCTGTGTACTTGATATTTGTTATAAGATGTTTTATTTTGAGTTTAATCTTTATTCCTATTGTTACAGCCTCAACGCCCTGGTTTGAAGCCTACAGGGACTGCTTCCTTCAGTTATTAAAGACATCAGATCATGAATTTATCAGGCATTTCCTGTCCTGTATCCTTACCTTACATAGTATTATTCATTTTATTTATTTTATTTTATTAGCTTTGCCATATAGTATATACAAAAAAACTAAATACACATAACAGGACACAAAAATAATTGCGAGGCAGGGACACCGCAAAGTACAGTACATGTATACTTGTAAAATGAGTAGAAATTACTGGACTTTTTCTCAACACAGAATCTATATCTAATGCACGCTATAACTTTTTTTAATGTACATGTTGACAAAAAAAAGTAACTTTTGAAAACAAAATTTATACCTATTTGGATAAAGATATGTACATGGCTTACAGTACCCCTCCTTCTGTATTCAGTGTTGATGTCCCATCCAATGGTAACATGTCACATCCTATATAATATAGCACAACTTTGTACCAGGGGGATGGGGGGGGGGTGTTGGATGAATTCTTCATTTGTAAATGTCGGCAGACATAAACAAGAGTATATTATTATAGTAGTTATTTCCTTGACAGGCACTCTCTACAGGTGTCTTTGTTGTATCTTCACGTCATTCTGATCCAATGAATGCCTTTGCAACAATGACATCTCAGCTTCTTGATCAACAACAGACATCTCCCAACAGCCACATCAAGTGGTTCAGTACTGGGGTCTTTAGGTATTATGTACTGATACATGATGTCAATGATGCAGTGGAGTCCAAGTGAGTACGCCTGTTACATGTATAGTGGTACCTCTATTGAGCGGACACCTTGGGGATTCTGTATATATGGTGACCGCTTGATAGAGGGTATCCACTGAATAGAGGCTTTAATAATAATTGGTCCTGCTTAATAGAAGTAACACTGTATAGCTATATACTGTAGGCAAGGTTCAAAAAAATGAAAATAACCAGCCAAAAGTTTTCTTTGTCCAGTCAAATGCCTACATGTATTTGGCCAGTCCTCTTGATTGGTCACATTGAGTGGCCACAACTTGATCAGTCTGATGTGGCCAGTCATGCATGCAACCTATATTGCAACTCTATGCATATTTCTTAATGTGCCTATGTTAGTATCCAGTTACTTCGCACAAGATTTTTTTATACAGGTCTTTTCAGAAAAAATTCTCAAGTCCTTTCACACAAGTATTAAGATTTGTCCAAATAGACCTGTGTGGAAAAACTTGTGAGAAAAAAAAACGTAATTTCATATGTTGCCCTGGTGCACATCACCTAGTGCATTATACATGTACATAATGTTTAAGTAACTGGTTGTTTATCTCTCAGGGCCGAAGCAGTATACCAGAGTATGAAGTCAGTATATGGTCTTCATGCCTGTCACCTGTTGATGGTGAATTCAGTGAACCCTGTTGCAGCAGCACAGATGCCGAACCTACCTGACCCATGGAGTCAGTTCATTATACCAGCTAGTAATGAATCTCTGGTGAGTCAATAGTCACACAATGCAGACTAAAACTTTGATGTTTGTCAGCGTGTACAGTCGTAGACATTTGTGGGTGTAGTTGTCATACCAATTTATGTGCCAAAACAATGGATCGGCGGGTTGGGTAGTTGCTTATTATTGATATATATGCTTGCACACAGGACTGGGATGAGGAGGTGGACTCAAGTATAGAAGCAACCGAAGAAGACCCTCTCAACTGTGCTGTAGATGAGAACTTTGACCCAGAAGCAGCTATAGCAAACAATGAAGAACAGAAGGGGAGATCAGGATCTGGTTCAGGCATCTTAATCGGCCCATTAACATTTGACGACAACCCTGAGGAACCAGACACCCAAGACCTGATGAATGACCAATCAATGAAAAGCAGTGCAGAATTGAGTAACTCGCATGAGAAGAAACACTTGGCGGCACAGTATAGGTATTTCTCTAGTAGGAAGTTCACCAGTGCCATAAGGAGCCAACCGATCCATCGTACACATGGGTTATGCCTGAGCCTCAGTGATCAGGATAGAATCAAGATTTTTATTCATGAGTTGGCTTTTAGAGGTCTTCTGCCATACATTGAGAAAATGATGAAGAATCTCTATGATCAGGTATAGTATCCCTTTTGTAACCTTTCTGGTACAGTGCTCTTCATATTTCAGTAACCTCCAGACATCTGGGGTTTTGGCTTCCATCAACTTACGACAAGCTGTGTTCATTCCAATCATGAGAAATAAAGAAATTCCCATGTGAATATGGCTGTCTGGTCATGGGAATTTCCTTATTGCTTAATCACAATAATCAGAATGAACTAATGGCCTCGTGACATGTAAGTTTGATTGAGGGAAGCCAAAATGCCAGACGTCTAGAGTCAGGTCACAGAAATATGAAAATTGCTGTCAATAGTCTTAAATATTTTGTTTACACTATCTTTTGGTATTGGACACTTGGTGCTAGAGTACAGGGTCCCAGCCTTGGTCCTGTCAACCAATTGTCAGGCATCTGATGCACATTTGCTGGCATTTTTTTATGATGGCTTGCCAGGCTTTTGCCGGCTGCTTGACTGTACTTTCTCAGTGGTCTTAGTTGGCCGTTTAATGGCCAATTGATGACATGCCAACAGCTATATTCTGACAACAGTAAGTAAAATTAATGCAAAAGTAACTCAAAGATGTTTGTTCTGTTTTCAGATCATGGCCCGTAAAGGTATCCACAGATCTATATTTTCAGCCACAAAGAAATGGTTTGGTGGAGGGAAGCCAGCTGGTTTAGCATCAGGTCTGGTTCCTGGGATAATGTGAGTATTATACACAAATGTCTGCTATTAATAATAATTTATTGTAAAAATATGGAATTTGTCTTTCAAATTTGCCTGACAAATGGACTTAAATGGACATAAAGTCAGTTCTTGAAATGTAAGACTGATTCTTTCATTTCTTTATAAAATGTAGTTATCTTGGTCTCACAAAAGAAAATGAGTTTTATTTTATTTTCTCACCTAAACGCTCTTGATTTCTTGGAAAACATGCTGAAATGCACACATCATACATTTGTAAACATTTTTTGCTAGTATTATTATTATTATTATTATTATTATTAGTATTATTATTATTATTATTATTAGTATTATTATTGGGATAAGAAACACTGACTCTTTGCTGTCTTTCAAGAAAGAACTTAAAACTCATTTGTTTAGTTTAGCTTTTTCGTCATACTAGAGCGCATAGAACAGACTTGTATATGCGCTATACAAATTTTCATATTATTATTATATTATTATTATCACTGCCAAGATCTTAATCGTAATCACCACTGCCATTACTGTATCTCCACTTCTATCAACATTATCATCATTTACTTTTTCTATCAACATTATCATCATTTACTTTTTTGTTTTATAAAAATTGTACAAATGTTTTCTTCTTTTGATTTGCAGTTATGCAAATGATTCACCTGAACTCTATCACAGAAAGCTTGGAGACTTGGCTTTCTTAGTTCAGAATTATGAACTAGCCTACAACTGCTACCACACTGCTAAAAGAGACTTCAATAGTGAACATGCATGGTTCTACTTTGCTGGAGCTTTGGTGAGTTATTGTACTGTATGTTTACTGTAAGTTTATTTTAGCAAAGAGATAGATGCATTATAGACCCCTTTCATGTGATGTTAAAGCAGCTCAATTTGGAGGACAAAATAAAAGAATTTCAATTTCCTGAGAATTTAGATCTATTGTCGTCAAATTGAGCTACATTCTGACTTGCTGAAATTCTATTCCAGGAAATGGCAGCTATCTCAGCATTTCTGGCCAGTTTACAACGACCCTACCCATCTCACTACATGGAAACTGCTATTTCTACATATCTTACTGCCTGCAGGTATGCTATGCTTTGTTTGATGCTATTTATTATTCCAAGTGATCAAATTAAAATAAATCCCATACCAGTATTTCCCAATTTACAGTAATGTCTTTGATTAAATCGAAGCCCTATTGTTTAATTCCCATTTTGCCAGTTCAATAATTTTAAAAGCCATTTCATGGCATTGGAATCCAGTTAAGTGCTGTAAATTATGGAAGCCAATTTAATGCATTGGAAGCCAGAAAAGTGCTATGAGCAGAGGCCAATTATTAACGTATTGCATGCCAAGGGTGGAAGCAAGGGAGGTGTACATGTACATGTAGAGTGTAATGTCTCACCAGATGATGTCCCGGGTTCCATCCTCGAACTCAGAACCATAAGCGTCAGGGTTGAGTTTGTTGATTTTCTCCCTTGCTTCAAGGGTTTCTCTTCAGGTTCTCTGGTTTTCCTCCCTCTTCAAAAATCAACCCTAATTTGATCTGAGCTGTGCTCCATGGTCAGACATGAGTTGTACATGGTGGCTGCCTGCAGCACCATTTGTAGGGCTCCAACTAGACAATGTTGAGATGCGCCCTTCATAATTCAGCTACATGTATTCAGCTGCAAGAGAGGATTATTAACCACTACAAATTTAATTTTAATTTCAATTGGTGCCTTGTGGATTGTTCCCTCACAGATTTTGTATCATCTTTTTCCATTTCTAGACAGCATATGTTTGCAGTAAGGGCATCTCTGTTAAGCACTGACGTCCTTAAAGCCAAAAACATGTCTTTGGATGCTGCAATGCAATTCATGAAAATGACAGGAGAGGCAAGTTTTTATTGTTGTGTAATCCTGAACTACATAGTCTACAGTCCTTATTTCTCTGTCAATTATATACCCTACTTGACTGTAAGGAAATCAACCTAAGTTATAACATTAATTCTAGATGTTGTGTATGACCACAAATTGACAGTCATATTAGATGGTACATATAGCAGGGTATCTGACATGGTGCGGCAAAAAAATCGAAATTGTGCGGAATTTCAGGCCAAATTATGCGGCAAAAATGGTTGATTATGCGGCAAAAATGGTTGATTATGCGGCAAATTATGCAAATTTTTCTCATGTGTTTTTTTTTTATATTTTGACAAGTTTTATGGGTAAAACATTCTATTTGCATTTTTAAGGCATTAGGATATCTTTAATTTTATTTTTTAGGATATTTGTTTGCTCTCTCTTTCACTGTTATATTTACTGGAAGGTGTGATCTTTTAGACTTCTCTAATTTGGCTGCCGGAGCTGGAGATGTAGTGCTCTTGTTACCGGTTCCTAGTAAAAATTTATCCATCTTCTTTCCAAAAATCTCTACAAATTCAATAAAAAACTATGTTGTGATCCATATTATTCCAAAATGTGTTTGAAGATATACTTATTTGCACAGTTTTTGGGATTAGTTTACTATACTTACGTCTTTAGTTAGAAGAAGGACAGAAAAATCACATGTCTCCTGTTAATATATGTCGGCAATGCTGATTGGATCATTCAAAGAATGGATTTGTCTCAT
Source organism: Anthopleura sola (assembly GCA_023349425.1). NCBI lineage: Eukaryota > Metazoa > Cnidaria > Anthozoa > Actiniaria > Actiniidae > Anthopleura > Anthopleura sola. Next base: position 16,146,709 of record JALHLI010000001.1, read on the forward strand.
TTAAACCAATAGAATATCGCGTTAGAGCAAAACTAGCCCCAGTTCCTTTACTCTACATTGCGAGAGACGCCTTGTAGATGGTGAAGACATCGTTCGAGTTGTTCGAGTCTGGCTTGTTTTCATGAAGTTTTCAATGGTTTATTTGCATCAAACTGGTTTGTATCTTCATATTTCTTAAATAATTAGCGATATTTCACTTTATTTTGGTGAAAAATATGCATTTTTTTGGTAAATTATGCGATTTTTGCGAAATTATACGATTTTTGCCGATTGTGCGATTTGGTGCGATTTTGGGTCAATTGTGCGAAATCGCACCATCGCGCCATGTCAGATACCCTGATATAGGAACATCACAACCATTTAACATGAGAAAGAATTCAATTGTCCAGTCAGCTAGAGTAAAAAGATTCTATTGTTCATTGTTGTTATTTCAGGAGTCAGATTTGCTTTGTGCATTGTTACTGGAGCAGTCTGCACATTGTTTTCTTCACTGCAATCCTGTTATGGTCAGGAAATATGCTTTCAATATGATCTTAGCAGGACACAGATTTAGCAAATCTGCACAGGTCAGTGTGTACATCTATCTGTCTGTCTGTCTGTCTTATCTAGAGTGTGTCTACAGTATCTGTCTGTCTGTCTTATCTAGAGTGTGTCTACAGTATCTGTCTGTCTGTCTTATCTAGAGTGTATCTACAGTATTTGTCTGGCCTATAAGACTGTATGTTATTGTTTTAGTGGCACGAAGTGGAAAAAGGTGATACCTCACTTGAGAAATTGAGGGCAACTTCAAAATATCAGCCAATTAAAGTTTTAAAAATCATTTCAGCAAGGTGCACATGCAGCACCAAGCTCCTCACAGTCACGTAAAACATTAATAAAAATGCATCAAATATTAGTCCATTAGTTTGGTTATATATAATATTGTAACACTATTAATTAGTCTGGTTGTTCTAAGTGTTGTTTCATATATTACAGCGTAAACATGCCCTCAGATGCTATCGGCAAGCCCTTCATGTATATGAAGACAAATCATGGCATCTTGCTGAAGATCACATCAACTTTACTCTTGGACGACAGTCCTTCAACCTGCGTCAGCTGGATGATGCTTTGAAGTCATTCAGACAGTTGTTGGTGTATGAGAGCAAACAGTCCCCGCAGCAGCAAGCTGCTTATCTTAGGGAATTTTTATTTGTATTTAAGGTAATCTATCCACCCAGGTGCCCAGAGCACGCACGAACCATCCAATCACAGTGCGCTTTGATGCTTAGCAAAATAATCAGCCCTTGCTCCAAGTCTCTTCCCAATACAAAAACACTCATTTCAAAAGAATTTAGAGAAAAAAAGTTGAAGTATAGATGTTGTTTAAAAAATTAAAGTAAATCTTTGCAATCCACCTCCTCAAATTCTGAGACATGACTTTTCAGACTCGGACGAGGGCCGCTTGAATTACAACAACTACAATCCTTTTCGCGCTTAGTTTTTCTTACAGCTGGACTATTCACTGTTTAAGTACTGTTTTTTAACAGTAACCAGGCCTATCTGTAGATATTTTTCTTGACTTTTCCTGACTGTAAATAAAACATTGATCTTTAACAATCATCATCCATATTCATATCACCTCAAAATCAAAAGCATGAAGAAGAACCCAGTTGTGTGCAGGGTCCAAACTGTCAATCACACAAGTTCCAGATGATTGAAAACACTTTTTCCTTTGTGGTAGTCCAACCAATTTGATCACATTTTATGTAAAAATTAAATTCAAGTTTGGTTCACATTTATCTCTATTAAGCTTTGTACACTATATCTTGACAATTTACTAAATATGTCACAATGTGATGGGTTCATGCCTGGTTCAAATTATTTTAAGGTTGTGTGGTTGGTTTGTTCTTGGTGTTTGTTGCAGTGTTGGTGCATGCATTTTCGTTCGTTGACATATTTATTTTATTTTCCTTATTTCCAGCAACTCTTAGAAGCTAAAGACAAACACAAGGCTAAAACAAGAACCCTGCCCTACCTTCCTCTTCCTGTAGTAGACTCCAATGCAACAAGAACAATTCTGTCCTACAACCAAAATTCCCAAAAGAACACCACTACCAATTCTAATCCATCCACTCCAAAAGATGGCCTTCAGGATCCCTTTGGTCTGTCACTGTTTGGGGAGACTGAGACCAAGAGTAACCCAGACAACGTGATTCTGATAGGCCAGGCATCATTTGAGGAGAAATACGACATGGAATTGGAGAAGAGATGGAAGGATTTGGAGGAGGAGTTATACGAAAGCGTGAATATCACTCCTGTACCACCTTCCTTTAGGACTCATGTGCATTGCTTGAGCTCTAAGACTACTAACAAGATGAAGCCACTATGTGTTATTAATGGTAGGTACAGTTATAAATTATTCTTAAATTAGTCTTGCACCTGTTCTCAGTTGTTTTACTAATTCAATATGCCGATGCCAGAAAAGCTTTTGAGTGACGAGGCTCAACCAGAGCGAAATATATTTGTTAAACTAAACTAGAGTGTCCTAAGCTATACATCAAATCAAATTGAAACAAAATGGTTGTTTTCAGTTGATCATGAGGATTGCCATTAATTTATTCTTATCTACCCTCCCTCTCTACCCCCCTCTGCAGCATGCAATTCTTATCTCCTTACAATGGTTAATTCTTGCACACAAGAGACAAAAAATTGTGACATATTATTCAGCAGTAGAAGAGTGTCAATCAAATAGGTCGTTAGAGCTGTACTCTAACAATATTATTTACATGCAGCAACTTTTGTCTCTATCAGCGAGTAGCAATGCCGTTACATTCGTTTCTATAACGATTTAATCCTGAATGTTCCTTGTATTTCACTTCAACAGAAACAGTTGCAGTTGAAGTAGTATTCTATAATCCTTTAAAAATCCCTCTCAATTTAACCAATCTAATGCTGTTATGGGAGTTCACTCCTCAAGACAAGGATTCTCCTGTTGTTAATGAGGTAGGCCATTGATTAGTAAGAATCAATCCTTTAATGCACTAAATCTCTTGAGAATAATTATCATACATATACCTTTGACTGCTTAATTTAATTTCATTTGTTAAAAAATGACACATGGTCTTAAAATTACAATTACAGTTACAATACATCTTTTTCACTCATTCTTGTTTCCAATAGTTTAAAAGTCATGAGGACCTGGTCAAGACCGAAGTTATTTCTAAATTTGCCATTGAAGGTGGTGAGAAGGAAGCGGTAAGTCAGATAATTTTGGTACACACCGTACTACAGCTACTACAGTACAACTGTGAGTTGACCCTGCCCTGACTTTGATCAGCCAATCGGTTGTTTCAGGGTAGCAATAAAATTTGAAGGTTATCTCTTTGTTTTATTCTTTAGATGTATTACAAATCAATCAATGCTTAGCATAGATATTTGTTTGTCTCTTAGGCTCGTCTAACACTGACTCCCTGCTGTACTGGTGCACTTCACATCAAGGGTGTCAAATACAGTCTAAGTAGTATAGCTATTGGGGGTCCTGTGGAGGACTCATTCAATACAACTGAGGCCCACCCAGCTGTTTCTGCTGTTAGTATGCTTGGGAGACTGGACTTGAATGTGCTTGGTCCAAGACTGAATCACACAAAGGAAGAAAAGACAAGCATCATCCATGGGCAAGATCATAGGTTGAATATGGTGGTCGTCCCAGCCATGCCTTTACTAGAGGTATGTACAATGAATCAGAACCAATGAAGCAGTTGTTCAGTTCGGCCAATCAATTTTTAGTCATTGTCTTGAGTACATTCTCACAGAGATTGCCACGTTTCTCATTTCCCTCTCCCCCCTCCCCCCTTCCCCTCCCCCTCCCCCTTTAACCCTCTATTATGGCTTATCTCAGAATCAATGTTATGCAGGTTCAATGTTCTAAACATGTTCTAAACATGTTTAACAAGTTGTGCATGCTATTTTGCAATGTGCCGTTCTCTGTATTGCTAGCAATTAAACCCTTGCCTAATCCTGAGTGTGGAGCTAGCAGAGGTTTGGGAACTTCATTAATCACCCTTAACTGAAATCGCACTTCCTAAAATAATGATAACTACCAACCCCACAATTAGGAAATAACCAGTACTAAAGTAAGGTTTTTTCAAAGGTCTTTCCTATTGAGATTAACCAAGCCTTGCAAATCAAATCCCCTTGCTAAGGATCGGTGGTACAACTAAGTTGTTTTTCTCTACTTTGCTAATTTCTCATTTATCTACTGATCTTCCCAGGTTCGTTTCCGTAATTTCCCAACTAATCTTCTCTGTGGCGAAGTAGTTCGCACAACAGCTGAATTCACCAATGTTGGTCAGTGCTCTCTAACCAAACTATTTATGGCTTCGCGTACACCTGAGTTCTTTACAATCAGCACACCAACCAATAACGAAAAGGATGCCAAGAAAATATACCAAACTTTCTCCTCTGAACATAGTACTCTAGACAATCCATTATCGGAGATCAGAAGAATAACAGAGGTACCTATTCCTGGTGGGTGTCTAGCTCCTGGGGTATCTGTGAAGCTACCCGTGTGGGTACAAGGAGCCGAGGAGAATGGTAGTCACTTGAGGGAGCTGAAGTTTTATTATGAATCGACAGAAAAGAATCCAGAAAGACAGAAAATGAGGTAAGCATGTCATGCCGCAGCTGTTATACAATATATTAAAGTTATTACTTTCAGTGAGTATGTCACAAGACACTCCTAGTTTATCTCACACCATTGAAAATACACCTCCGCAATGTCTGCTGGGAAGGAACAGTGGATCAGAATAATTATCATCAATTTCCTGCTTTCTGATTTGATGTATTTTCAATGGTGTGGGATAAATTCATCATCTATATTTTTTCCCAGCAATTAAATATTTTATTTCATTTTGTATTTCCTTTCTAGCCATCGAGCTCTTCAACACGCGTTCTCTGTAGACTTCAGTAGTTCTCTAGTTGTGCGGGCCACAGCTAGACGGAGTAAATATTGTAGGAACTTACAAGAAAAGTAAGTGTAAACCTTCTCCTTTATTTCTTTCACTCATTCCTGTGGTTTTGTCTTTTCATAGAATAATATATTGTATATGTGCCAAGAAATAAGTGGTAGGGGCCAGTCATGATTCCAGGGAGGGGGAGATGGAGGAACATTAGGGGGATCAGCACAAAGCAAGCTGCAGCATGTTCAAATTTCCCTTGTCCTCAACTTATGTGGCACACTTTAAGTCTGTGTACATTTACTTCCTCCTTGACTTATAGTCATTCTCAATAGCACTGTCATAAAGTAGACTGTAAACTTGTGCCACAAATTTCTGATATCAAATTTGGGTTTTTGTCAATAGGTTGGGCACCAAAGAACAGCTTGTTGTTGCATTAGATATTGAGAACCTCATGCAGGTAAGACTTGCCCTGAATGCATTCACATCATCCAATACACATGCACTGTGAAACATTTCAGTAGATTTTTATAGTGCACTTGGGTTTATCTTGAGTATCTTGTCTTATATGTTGTTATTTGTACCCAAGCTAGACCAGGATGCACCTTAATTGTTATACTCTGAAAAGAGTACATTTGGGTGAATTGGAGTGCTCAAAAATCTGTGAAGAATATGTATAATAGGGTGGGGTGTGATATGAATTGTGATTAGGAGCCTTGATAATGCATGCATAAGTGTTGGGTGGGGTTGGTAGAAGAGAGCTAGGGTGTTTTAGATCCATACCCCATTCAATTCTATACTCAAATATTGTACCTTTTAATGATGGATCCAGAGTCCAAAAACAAATTAGATTGGAGTATAATTACATATTCTATACCATACACCATTATATCTTCTATGGTTGTGTTGCAAACTTGACAAGACAGCTAATTAGATTCTATCAAAAGAAAAAATATTCTGTTAAAATTCTCATCCCCAATACTCCTGTGGTCTATCAAGTTTGTCTTTTAGTGGACAAGTGTGCAATCCCAGACTTGATTGACTTTGATGTTTTTGTTTCAACAGGGTGCAACAGCAAAAAAATTTGGCGAGTTTTCTGTCATTCAAGTATCATGCGTCAGTAGAAGATGGAGATTGCAACCACTAAGTCACCACAAAACAGGTAGAGTACTAACTGCAATTCCTCCTCTCCCTTCCTCTCTTCATATTCACACCTTGTTATTAGACAAGTACAAGTGCATAAATCCAGATTAGTACTGATCCAAACTTGATTACTTGATTATTCAGATGGCTTGCTATGTGTCAGACCAGGAGAAACTATCGTAACTCAGTTCAAAGCTACTAAATATACAGGTAAACAGTGACAGGGACTTTGATGGACCCCAGGGCCCATACGAAGGGTAGATAGCGCTATCTGATGGGTAAATCCCTATCCAGTGGATAAATCAATGCTGTTATCCAATAAATTTATCCACTGGATAAGATTTACCCATCAGATAGCGCTATCCACCCTTCGTACAGCTGGGTCCAGGCATTTCCTGAGGTGAATCCTTGAGGTCATCTTAGTCATGTATCCATGTGTTTTCACAGTAAGCCATATATTTTTTAAATATTTTTCTTTCATTAGATAAAGAAGGAGATTCACTTGGGTTCAGTCATGTGGCTTTCTCAGATGAAATGGTAAGTCTCATTTTTATTAAGCATAATTGATAGTTTTACTGACAATGGTGGTGTTTGTGGTGGTGGTGGTAGTAGTGGTAGTGGTAGTGTTGGAGTCGAGGTGTTAATGGTGGTCAGTGTCACTGTTGGTAGTAATCTCAATATCAGTTGTAATGGTGGTGTTTGTACAATAATATGGGTGGAAATGTGTTGATGGTAGTGTTGGTGGTTGTGGTGTTGGTGGTTGTGGTAGTGTTGGTGGTTGTGGTGGTGTTGGTGGTGGTGTTGGTGGTTGTGGTAGTGTTGGTGGTTGTGGTGGTGTTGGTGGTTGTGGTGGTGTTGGTGGTTGTGGTGGTGTTGGTGATTGTGGTGTTGATGGTTGTGTTGGTGGTTGTGGTTGTGTTGGTGGTTGTGGTGGTGTTGGTGATTGTGGTGTTGATGGTTGTGTTGGTGGTTGTGGTTGTGTTGGTGGTTGTGGTTGTGTTGGTGGTTGTGGTAGTGTTGGTGGTTGTGGTGTTGGTGGTGGTTGTGTTGGTGGTTGTGGTAGTGTTGGTGGTTGTGGTGGTGTTGGTGGTGGTGTTGGTGGTTGTGGTAGTGTTGGTGGTTGTGGTGGTGTTGGTGGTTGTGGTGGTGTTGGTGGTTGTGGTGGTGTTGGTGATTGTGGTGTTGATGGTTGTGTTGGTGGTTGTGGTTGTGTTGGTGGTTGTGGTGGTGTTGGTGATTGTGGTGTTGATGGTTGTGTTGGTGGTTGTGGTAGTGTTGGTGGTTGTGGTGGTGTTGGTGGTTGTGGTATCCATGGTGATGATGATCCTGAGTTTCATATGGCACATTTCATAATTTATTGTCTCAATGCACTTCACATTTTATGACCAGTGAAGGACTTCATGGGCTGCATATAATGGCATGCGCTGTAGCAGCTGTGTAGCTTACAATCATGAGTGAATTTTTAGTATATTAGTGTCATGCCTCCAAATTGACAGTAATGTTGGATGCATGTGGTATAACAATGTGATGACATCATATTATACTTCAGGGATCCACTATTCTTATTGTCATTCAATTGATTTTCTCCAGATAAATACTTCAGTAACCCCTGCTGTAGACTTCTTCTTTAGATCTCGTACATGGAGAGAAATGTATGAGTCCAATTCTAGTAATAATAGTTGTACAGTGGATACAACTAAAGTAGACCTTGGTTTAATTGTCTTCTGGAAGGTGAGTACATGTTTCCTACCAATGTCTTGAAATCTGGATTACACTTGCGCTGCAAGAAAAAGCTCCAATTGCGGAATGGTCTCCTTGGTGGAACAATCTTACCAATGTACTGTATGTGTAAGAACATGAGTGGGGAAAATGCACCACATTCATTGTATCAAATCAAATCATGTACCATATGTCATACCATATGCACATTGTATGTTAGGTCTGTTCTTCCCACTCATACATTTAGTCTCTCCTAACATTGCTCTCATGTTTAGTCAATCTTCACATGCTTCATAACTGCACACAGTAGGCACTAACTAAAGGTGCTTGCATCTTCTATTTCTTTATTAATTTTACAGTGGATGCTAAGGCAATGTCAAAATGCTGCTTGATTTCTTATTTTTATGGTCAGTTTTATCATCAAGCATCTTCATATTTTTCAGGCATCTTTTATAGATGAGAAATTTATCAAAAAGACTGTAATGGGTCAAAGTCATGTGGCTATCAGTAGACTAGCAGAATCTGTTTCTGCCTCGCAGCCTGTGGTAAGTAAAGCTGGCTAAAACTTGCAGTCATAAGTTTCCAATTTCCCAGTTGCTCTGACACACTGAGTAATTTCATTTAATATCAAAAATAGGTATATTTTCATGTTGGAAGTATAATTATTGTAATGTCTTTATTTTCTGCTTTCATCAGCCTCAATCAATTGGGACACCAGCTGTGCATGCTCTACCTAGCAGCAGTCCTTCTGCATCAATAGACAACAAGGAACTGCTAATTCAATATCTGTTGAATCATAAATCAACGATACGACAAGACTTCAAGCTCAATAGGTACGCAATAGTCAACTGAAGTAGATGTAAAAAATAAATGGTTCAAATGTGGCAAGCCGTGTTGGATCATTCTGATTGGATGAATCCTATAAACCTTGCGTGCTGTGATTGGCTCAACTTAGTTACCAAATTAGTGTTGTAACAGTGAGCATAACGTAAGGGCTTTGCAGTCTTCACCACTTTCCATACATTGGTTCACTGGTCAAACACAAAGCATTCAAGGCTGCACGGTTCAAATTTGTCATTACTTGTTGTCATGACAATGCCATCACATTGTGTACCATACTTGTCCACATTATAATGTCATCGCATGATCGATATGTGCATTTGATCATATTATTGTATGGAAATTGTGTGTATTAATTAATAAATATTATTAATATTAATATTATGATTATTCCAATCATATTTACACATTTTTTATCTTCCAGGCTAATAATTATGCCAATAGAGCTTACTTTAAAGAATTGTTCTCAAGAGGTAGTCAATGTATTTGTTGAGAGAGCAGCAAGGTAAGATGCCATTGCCTTTTCATTCCTTTACAATTTCGTTCATTTTTTCATTGCAATTATCATTCACTTTGTCACTTTTTTCCCATGTCTTTATCCCTAGTGAAACACCAAGCTCTGTTGTTACACAAAACACAGGAGAGCCAGTTTCTGCTATGCTAGAAGTGGAAACAGACTCTGGATACCGACCATCAACAACCTCGTTTGTTTTGATTGGGCAGACATCGAGAAGACTACGGCTGGACCCAAACAGCACATCAATATTAAAATTCAATGCAATGATCTCTTTACCTGGAGTATATAACTTAAATCAGCTTCGTGTGTATGCCGCAGTACAAGAACACAATCACCAGGATGTAGACTTTGATTTAAGTACAATGGTTTTACAGAAGCCTTCACCACCCAGCTTTCTGGAGGTGGAGGACATGAGTTCTGTTTTCGTAGGTTCTTCAGATGAACAAAACTCTTTGACGTCCTTGGATAATTCATAAGAAGGACGACTTATTCCTGAAAAGAAACTCCTTCCTGCTCACTGGAGTGGTCAAGATACAGAAACATGCCATGAGAAACGCAGAGGAATTCACATACTTCCATACACCGTGTTTTTCTTCACAACATTTTTTTCAATATTTTTTATCATCAGTCAACAAATTGCTTTTTTCCCTTCACAAGAAATGTAAACTTACAAGCATATCACACAGACCCAAATTCCTTTATTTCTCTTCCATTTTTCTTCCATTTTTCATTATTGTTTTTTCATCCCAGACCACTTAGTTTCTTTGCGATTTAAAATCAACATTTAGTATCTAGTCCACAAAAATTTACCAAGAAGAATATGGGATGTATCTAGTGGTGCAGCACATTCCCTTGGGATTTGATTACAGGGATCTACTGAGGGTTATGAGCATATTTTGAAGAAAACAAATTAAAAGAAAGAGATTAGGAAATTTCAAAGAATTTAGAAACAGAAAACTATTTGACTGTCTAAAGATCTAGTCATATGATGCAAATGAGAATTATTACATAATGCGAATGAGATTCACATGATAACCAGGTTGAAGTATGCATTTCAAACATCACCTCAATTGAATTGAAGGGAATCCAAAATAAGTCTAAGACATGACAGTTTTGTACATGACAGTTGAAATGTTCTTTCAATTTTTTGGATGAAGGAAAGGGGTCCAGTAGGTCTCAAATGAGCCTTTGCAATGAGGAAAGGAGGGATAGATGGAGAATTAAGTGGAAGCGAAGGGGATAGGTCCTGAGGGGTTCTCCCTTTGCCCTCTTAACCACCAGGGGTGGAGGGCCCTGCCTATATGCATGCTGTTGTTCAATCTAACTTACATGTCAAGGTTATATTTAGCCAATGCCTTGCACCCCCACCCCTCCCATCCTGCCCCCCACCACAGGGGAGTGTTTATGAATTAGTACCATACATACTAGACTAATATTTTGCAATAGGAGGAATAACAAAAGCTAAGAGAGACTATTTTATGACTGAATCACAATCAGATTATAAAAGTTCATAATATTCAATCCTTAATAGGTCAAACATTTTCAAATTGTTTAAAAATTTTCAACAGTTTTAAAATAGAATACCAAATAAGAAGAATAGTGTTTGAAACATTGACTGTCCTTGTCTCATCATTACACTCTCTTATTCAATCAGATTCAGTCTTATTTTAGAGTACTGATTAGAACAATACACCTTAATCCAAAATGGCGCACATTTACATGGAAACGAGGCATCAAGGGCCAAAATGCAAAGAAACAAATGAATATAGGTATTCAATCACCAGTCCGGTCTTTCTTTCCCCCTTACATTCGGGAACACAACAGTTTTGCGGCATTAGATTATAAGAAACACTGTAAATTCGTAAATTTGGCCCTGGATGCCTCATTTTCATGTAACTCACCCGGCCGTGCAAAGTTACAAATTTACAGTGTTTCTTATAATCTAATGCCGCAAAACTGTTGTGTTCCCGAATGTAAGGGGGAAAGAAAGACCGGACTGGTGATTGAATACCTATATTCATTTGTTTCTTTGCATTTTGGCCCTTGATGCCTCGTTTCCATGTAAATGTGCGCCATTTTGGATTAAGGTGTATGACCATTGAATTTGTATCAGCGAGAGAGAGAGAGAGAGAAAGTCAAAACAGATTAAATACACCAGTAACACTTTCTTATTCAATCTGATTCATTCTTATTTTAGAGTACTGATTAGGACAATGACCATAGAATTTGTATCAGCGAGAGAGAGAGAGAAAGTCAAAACATTAAATACACCAGTAACACTTTCTTATTCAATCTGATTCAGTCTTATTTTAGAGTACTGATTAGGACAATGACCATAGAATTTGTATCAGCGAGAGAGAGAGAAAGTCAAAACAGATTGATTAAACCAGCCACGCTTTCCTATTCAATCAGATTCTTATTTTAGAGTACTGATTAGGACAATGACCATAGATTTTGTATCAGCGAGAGAGAGAGAGAGAATAGACTGAATAAACAAGCCACACTTTCCTATCCAATCAGATTCATTCTAATTTTAGAGTACTGATTCATCATTAACTATTGAATTTGTATCAGCGAGAGAGATAGAGCAAGAAAGTCAGATACAGCCTGAATAAACCAGGGGCTAATTTCTTGTTGAAAGAAAAGAAAATTTAGAAAAGAAACTTTTTTTCCACAAGGGAGACAGGCAGGGAAACGTTTGCACACGGGTCATTTCTTGTTACTCTGAAAGCCCCATGATAGAGCCTTATTTTATTTTTATCAAACATTAAACTAACTATTTACAAATTCATTCTAACTATAATACAATTTTTTGGATTCTGTCTTCAGATTTAAGCTATTGGTTGCTAGGGCAACCATTATTACTGCGTGCATAACGTAATCCTTATATATTTTTTGGCATAATACGCCCTATGATTGGTCAAACATGATTTAGTCCGCGCGCACTCTGCGCATTGTATTTTGGAAAATTTTCATTAATTATAAAGCTTTTTGTGTGAAGTCGGTATTGAAAAACGATTTCCGGTTCCAAAACGAAAAACAGTTGCATAAAGATTTTTTTCTTACTCTTTTTCATGACGGGATTTGTTGTCCAAAGTTCTAATTATTTCAAGTGAAGGTTAAATATTAAAAGCTATATTCAGTATCAAGTTAGTCTATAATAGATCTTTAGCTTGGGCGTCATGTTCTGCCCATTCCAGATTACGTGTCATTCCCTTGAGTTTCATTTCTTTGTTTGGACTTTGTTAGGAATGATGTCTGAAATGGGCAGAACAAACGCCCAAGCTAAAGAGGTCTATTCCCATAATTTTTACAGTATATTACAGTACCTTGATTGATAGTACATGCAGTTAAGTATTTCTGAGTTTTGATTCTCATTAGGAGAATAACGAACGTTTACTGTCCCCTCCTTCCTTGGGGAGAAACGAACCATTTCTTCCCAGGGGGAGGGCTAGAAAATGTCTGCTCGCAGACTAACAAGAAGCATAATTATATCCAAGATCTAACTTATTCTCATCTAAAAACTAGTGATAAGATTGAAGTAAGGAGTAGAAGTATTGTCCAATCAAGTGTTTCTCTCCTTGCGCTCGAATTAATGTCGTCATCTTCGATCTTTTTATAAATAATAACAATCCTCTTTTTCTTCTTTGTGGTTTGACGTGTTCTGGTGGGTTGTTTTGTTGAGGAGGCAGTAGGTTTAGTGCGTCTGGCCGGTTCGTGTAGTATATCTGGCATATGCATGGTAGTGCGCAATCTTTTTGGTCGTCTTGTTGAAGCAGGATGTACTGGAGCACTGATGTTTCCTTTTGTACAAGCTGAAAAAAAAAATTTTGTTTATTTTTTAGAGCAGTTTTTGTATGACTGAAAAGTTTACCGCACGGACCGCACATTGCCGTGAACGTGTCAGTGCCGTGCCGTGTATGAAAACATTCGACATTCCGTGCAGTGTCTGCGCCGCGCCGTAATTATAACCGTGCCATGTGCTGTAACTTTTCACACATACGAAAGATGCTTTAAAGAATTGGACACAGGGCACAGATGCGGCGCGCAAAAAAGTTTCATATCGTAAACGTAACCTGCAATGTTGCGCAATGGTGTGATGATCTCCGGCAAATCGAAGGTAACTTGACAATGTATCGTTGGATACATGGCGCAGGTGTCGCGCGCAATAAGGGATACCATATTTTCTTTCTAGAATTTAGTAAGACTAAGACTGTGTTAATATGTATTGTACCTTGTGAAGCATTGCATCCGTACAACTCCATCCTGAGACAGATGTCTCCAAACTTGTTCCACGTGATAGGGTTTATTCGGACTAGTCTTGATGTCAGCGGTGTTGCTAGGTTATGTTTCACTATTTTATTGCTGTCCCTGTTACCTACAAAAATCTAAAACAAAATTAAAACAAAGTAAGAATTTTTCATAGATTTTGTTCTGAAAGGTAAAAGATAAGGCCAAGCTGCATAGGTTCATACAGAGTCATTTTTCCATTCGGTATCATCAAATTTTTCACTAGAATCGCAAATTTCATGCAAGGAATATGAAGTTTACATAGGAGCCCGACGCACGGTGTAAAAGTTGCGCGCAACAATTTTTATCTAGTGAACACGTTTGAAGCGTTACAAGGAATGGCATTTCCAGTGCACTGGCTAGAATTCTGCAATGCGCATGTTGTTACAGAAAAAGTTGTCAGTCCTTGAAAACTCTGTTACCAGCATCGTTGCACAAATAGACCCCTTCCACTTGAAGTCAAAGAATCTCAATTTGGAGGACAAAACAAAAGAATTTCAATCTCCAGAGAATTGGAAACCTATTGTTTTGTCCTTCAAATTGAACTGCATTCAGAAGTGCTGCAAGGGGGTCTAGAGTCCTATTCTTTACGTACCTTGCGTTTACCGTTTTCTCCATACACAAACCATGTAGTACCATTACAACTATAGCTAACGGTATAACTGGTCACCCAGTTGCCATCCGGGAACGCCATTCCTTGTGTTGCTATAGCTACTATAGTTTGATCTGTCTTGAAGTCAACTTGAAGGTATTGGTTTGAATCTGTTCTTGATGCGCACCAGGAACCGAATGAGCTCATTTTTAATCTAGTAAACAAACAATAAGCGTCACATGTTAATATTATATTAATAAGATAATTATCTCATTGGGTGATAGGTAATAGAATGATATATATTTGGTGGTAGTGATGGTCGTGGTTGTGGTAATGATAAAGACGAGGTGAATAAGGATTTTCTTGAAGACATTGATGATGTTGATGATGATGCTGCTGCTGCTGATGGTGATGGTGATGATGATGCTGCTGCTGCTGATGGTGATGGTGATGATGATGATGATGATGATGGTGATGATGATGATGATGATGGTGATGGTGATGGTGATGATGATGCTGCTGCTGCTGATGGTGATGGTGATGATGATGATGATGATGATGGTGATGATGATGATGATGATGGTGATGATGATGATGATGATGATGATGGTGATGATGATGATGATGATGGTGATGATGATGATGATGATGATGATGATGATGGTGATGATGATGTTGCTGATGATGATGGTGATGATGATGATGATGATGATGATGATGCTGCTGATGATGATGATGATGATGATGATGATGGTGATGATGATGTTGCTGATGATGATGGTGATGATGATGATGATGATGATGATGATGATGCTGCTGATGATGATGATGATGATGATGATGATGGTGATGATGATGTTGCTGATGATGATGATGATGATGATGATGATGATGATGGTGATGATGATGATGGTGATGATGATGATGATGGTGATGATGCTGCTGCTGCTGATGCTGATGATGATGATGGTGATGATGATGTTGCTGATGATGATGATGGTGATGATGATGTTGCTGATGATGATGATGATGTTGCTGCTACTGCTGCTGCTGCTGATGATGATGATGGTGGTGGTGATGATGATGATGATGATGATGTTTATATGATAAGTTGATGAGGTTGAGGTGTGTTACCTAAGATTTCAATGCCGGACGTGGTAAAGTGTGATGTGATTGATGATGATTTTGATAAAAGTGGTATTCCATCAACTTCAAAGATGTCACAAATTAACGCGGAAATGATCAAACGTATATCTGATAGTGCCATCCTAACAATAACGTGCGAAAATGACCATGATATATACAAAACATTGTAGGCCACCATTAGGTTTCATACACCAGATGTTTCTGTAGATAATTATATAATATACAGTGCGCTTTTCTACCTATTATTTAATCTTGCTGCTGATGGTGAAGTCCACATACTCTTAGCAGACGAGGCAGTGATTTGATGGTCTTTGATGTGATAGTTTTCCATACCAAGCGCACCAGTACATGCTGAAACACCAAACCAAACATACATAAGCAATATTGACTTGGATGCATCTATGTTAGTCACGATTTCATGAAAGAAATAGCAATCAAAACTGATGATTGAAAATCAAGATTCAGTAAGCATAGGTTGTCTAATAAACGGAAATAATAAGACACACGTATGCATAGAGAGAATAGACCTCTTTAGCCTGGGTAATGTTTTCCCAATTCAGACCACGTGTAGTTCTCTTGAGAATGATTTCTATGTTTAACGCGTACGTATCGGAAGGCGCATAAATATAGATACAACTCAAACAAAGAATCTTATTTTCAAGAGAATGACACGTCTGAAAAAGGAAAACATTACGATCAAGCTAAAAAGGTAAAAGTATTGAAAATATAGATGCTAAGCCATTATAAACCTCGGTCAATCCTGAGTTTACCATGTGTTGCCATGGTGATCACAGCGGAGAAAAACAGATTTGTTACCTTGGTAACTTAGAGAGGCAAGAAAACTGATCTATTTTGCGTTATTTTGCTACCATGGTAAACAGAGCTGAGAAAAATTATTGCACTTACGTGGCTTAGTTTTGACCGTCGTTCTTGCAGTTGTTTGTGTGGTCGATCTTATGGTCGTACTGCTGACTGTGGTCGATGGTTTACGGGTTCGTACTTTATATGGTCTCATTGTAGTTGTGGCCGTAGTACTGGGTGGAGATGTGGTTGGTGGACTGGTCGTGCGACAGACTGATTTAAAGAGTAAATAACATATAGTAAATGCATATAACTCTTGTAGGATCCATGGTAACAATTTAGTTAATTGCGAATCTTTGTGATGCACACTTAGACGCTCTGATGATGGTCAACACGTTCGAAAGCTCGGTATTGAACCTTGAAAAATCTTACTTAAATGAAGCCTGTTGTTCAATTTAAAGCTATATGCCAATACTACATACGAAGACGTTTTAGACTTTACACATAATTCGTATATAATATTTATATATAATTTGATTTAATAATATAATTTACTTTGTCTGGTAGTCAAGGCTTGTAACTAATGGGCTTGCTGTAAGATAACTGAGAATGTCCAGACTTTATGCCCTAGATTTGATACTACATGATATGATATTAACAGCGTACATTAAGAGGTTTACCTTGATCAGACTTGCATCCATGTATTTCCACTCTCATACAGTTGAACCCCCATCGATGCCTCGTGACGGGATGAATTCGAATCATGCGCGCAACGATGGATTTTGGAAGGGAGTTTCGCACCACGGAATCCGTATCGGTATTAGCTGTAAATGTCTAGAGATAGAAATTGAAAAGGAGCACTTTAGTATTTTAATACCAATGGCTTAGAAGAAAGCTTATACATATCGCTGCTTTCGTAAGGTGTGATAACATGCTAAAGCAATAGGTGTTGCGTAACGTTTTTGAGTTGTAGGTTTTTGCGCGCGTGTTACCACCCCGCGCCCAACACATTTTCTTGAATAGCAAAAAGCAGAGAGATTTTTTACTTCATGGATCAAAGAAAACTATGTAACAAGCAGAGCGCGATTTACGACGCAACTATCTTTGAGAATTTGTACCATTTTCTTGCCTGTTCTGTAGTAGCGCACTTTTTGACATAATATTTTAAAATAATATACTACTTATATGAAGAGTCTTTAACACTTTAAATGCTATTTGTTTGTTTGCGCGCAAAAGACACAAGTTATAATGAGGGCGGTACATAAACTTTCAATTAATGAAATAAAAAATAATAAGAATTAACTCCAATTATTGTGATGAATTTGTCACCGCCTCCGCGTCATTTCGATTGTTTCAATGCGATTTTTAGAGCATACTAACTTATCAAGAAAGAAAAGAATTTAGTTCAACCATTCCGATTTTTTTAAATAAGTTTCTATGCTAATGATTTTTAAGATTATTGGCTTATCGGGTATTAATATACACTTAATGACTGGTCCCGAGGGAAACAGTTAGTTTTGTTTCCCGAGAATCTCAATGTTTCCCGAGGCTCCGGCCGAGGGAAACATTGAGATTCGAGGGAAACAAAACTAACTGGTTTCCCGAGGGATCAGTCATTAAGCGTTTTGTTATATAGCTAATCATTTTAGACAAGTCAATTTAGAAAATTTAGAAAATTTGGGCACTTGTATCCCGGTCGGGATACAGTTAGATTTAACTAGTATCACGTGAGCACCTATCAACCAATGAGAATGCTCGTTATATAGTCAAAATGATTAGCTATATAACAAAACTATATATTGTCTATTGTTTAAGGACGTCTCAAATAAATAAAAGTGGATAGATGACTCAACAATACTTGTATCAATTCATATTCCATAAGAAGCTATTGTCCATTGTTTAAGGACCTTTTAATACATGGCAAATGAGTGGATAGATGACTCAATAATACTGATATAATTGAATATTACAGACGGATAGGTACCTTGATAGTACTGCTATTCCAATATGTCTGCCACGCCTGTCCATCACAACTGTAGCTTACATCATAAGATGATACCCAATGGTCACCAGTGAACTCCACGCCTTGACTAGAAATAGCTGTAATATTCTTGACATCAAGAAGATCGATATGTAGATATGGGTTGGAGTCACTGTATGATGCGCACCATGCTCCAAGTATATGCCTGCGCAAATATGAGTATAGTACGATTAGTATATAGGAAATATAAACCATGTATATACTGTAGATAAATTTATAGATATAGTTGGGAGTCACTGCAACAAAATCGTGCAACTTGTCGCGCAAGTTTGTTTCATTGCAAGTTGCAGAGCGAATGCTGCTCGTATTTCACCCATGCAACAACACAATTTTGTTGCGCGACTTTGTTGTTGAAGTAGAAGGGCTCTTTCTGCGACAATGAAAATTTGTTGCGCGCGGAGTGATAATACGAGCAACAATTGCTCTGAAACTTGCAACGAAACAATCTTGCGCGACAATTCAAGTTGCACGATCTTGTTGCTCGTAATTTCGCGCCTTAGGAAATAAGCGCAATCAAATACGAATACGATGACAAAAAATGTGAGCATAACTTTCATGATCTTAATACAGTATATATAAAGTACAGACATAGTGACTGCTTATATGAAATTTTCTGACGCGCCAAAATATAACTTGTTTCTCTGTAAACTTGGAACCGCTCGACCAACTTACAGAACTCGTTTAATTCGTAAGAATTTTGAATAATTGAAATCAGTTGTCAGGCATTTTTTTTGTTTTTGTTTCTTTGCACAGATTTTTGTCGTTCCAAAAAAATAAAAGATTTTTAAAAAATGAGAAAAAAAAAATTAAATACAAAGGCCATTCATTTTGTTCTATGCTGTATAATTTAATTTAGCTTTAAGGAAAGTTAAGTTGAGTATTTTTTGGTCTTACTTCTTTTTGTTGAGTCTAGCAACAGATGGAGGTGCGATCAAAAACGATGAAGCGGTGATCTGACCATCAGTGATATGACCTGATTCCATGCCAAGTGCGCTATCACAACCTAAAAAATACAAGTATAGTGTTTAGTGAGAGGGAAATGAGATTACATCAGCTCGTTTATCTTATCGAAATAATTGTTCATAGCATTAAGGCAATGATACTATCTTTGTTCGTCTGTCTCCTCAGTTTATAACCTGTCTTTTGCTATTTGCCTTTTTTATCCTCGATTTTATTTTATTTACTAAAGTTTTGGTTTTTGTTTTGGTTCGTTCGTTCGTACGTCGGTTTATTTGTTCTTTCTTTTTTCCATTTTCCTCTTCTGTTTTCTTTTCTTTTCCGTTCAGTTTTTTTCTATTCTATTCTTTTCTTTTCTTCCTTTCTTCATTATCCCCCAACTCCCTCCATCCATCCCTCTCTCTCTTCCTTTTCTTTCTTTCTTTTTTCTATCTTCTTTTCTATCTTCTTTTCTTTCTTTTATTCATCATTTCCTCCTTTTCTTCGGATCCATATTTTACACTACTCGTTTGTTTAATTTTCTAAACATGAGTGTGGCTTCAACTGATATATCTACCATATTATCTGCTAAGCTATCTCCTCCGTCCAGTCATGCAACCCTCACATATAATCCTAGATACCCCTCAGTCAATCCTCATGTCCTCATGCCATCACTAACAGGAGTGGCCAGGACTAAAACAAAAATAGGAAAGAAAAACAGCCCATCCCATCCCTACCCCGTCAAAGATTCCATAAAATTCCGATATTCGTGCTTGAGAAAGTTCTCTGAGTCATTGACCCTTAGCGATAAGATTAAGAAAACACTAGATAATCTTACAGGCAATGACACTTATTAAAAAAATACAGACTGACAGGATAAATGATTACAAAAGCGCAGGCGAAAAGGTCACCCTGAATCTCCACAAGACCACTCACGAGCCCTTCTGTTTTCTGTTTATGCACAACATGAAGTGTCATCTTAGTCTCTAAAATCAATTATACAACTCGAGACCTAGCTAAAACCAGGTAGACAGCGATTGCACTTAAAAGATCTAGTGGAAAAAGCGATTTTGATGACCGGGGCTTATATGTGTGGTATAGTATCACTGATCCAAGTTTTGATAATCAAACTTCACTTCGCATTCCTGAAACACGCACTAATATCGAGATAAGACGCAATTAGTGACACTCAAAAACAACAGTCCTACCGTCTAGCTTATCAAAAACCATTTCAGTCAACATGAAAAATAATTTTCTTAATATAAAGCAATTGTTTATTCCGGTATCTTAATAGTTCTCATTATTAGAAATTGTTTCTGATAGCTTTAGATTGCTATGGTGCAACTTTTTAGTCTAGTATTACAATGGCTTTTCATGTAAGCATTAATATACTGATAAAAATTTTAATTGACGAAGTTAAATGGAAAAGTGAAGAATCGCCATTTTTAGAATCGGTGTATAGGTTAATAGCTTACAAAAAGTATCCTACGGTATATTTTTTGTTAGTTTAGATATCATAAGTGCTGGTTAACTACTGGCTACTCAATACTTCATTTGTGGTAAGGTTCAGAATTCGTCATCTATATTTCCTTGTGAGCGATATGGTTTGATATTGAGTAAAGTATACTGGATACCCACAGGTCTATCAACAAACTATCATCAGAGTAGCCTGCTTTGCAAACTCGATCTTTTTACGCTCAAAAATTTCGCGCAAAAATAGACTCGGTTTGGCAGGCTATGTATTGGGGGAAATTTGTGAGCGTAAAAAAATCGAGTTTGCAAAGCAGCTATGATCAGCGAAGCCGTTTGATGAATAATACATAATTAAAATACAACTAAATTCCAAGCTATCCTTTCGTAGTTACATTCCAATGTTGGACGTCGTATGACCCTTACTTGTACAAACATGCTAGGTAATGGTTTCAGTTTATTGATGGATTAACTGTCGAAAGACCTTGCGGTTTAGTGACGTTAGGTGCGGTGATGGTGTAGCTCCTTAGGAATGATCATATCTAGAAAACATACCGCCGCTTAAATAACTGGATCTTCGCCACAATTGTATTGAAAATTTGATGTATTTTATGTTTAACTTTAGTATAAAACCAAAAAGAATCCAGTGAATAAAAGTTGAATTTTACCATGAGACTTTTCACTTGCGAATTGAAACTCTTGACAAATAATTTCCAAGGCCAGAAAAAGATGATACGACTATTAAAGTTCTTCAATCTATCTCCTCTTTTGTTGTCTTCGTTGTTATGGATTTGTTTTTTCATTATGATTGTTCTGTTTTTATTGAACTTAACTAAAATTAATTATAAAGACGTTGAAATCTGAGATGGTCTTTACAAATCGTTTTATTTCCTAAGCCGCACCACACAGCATTCACAGACGCAATAGATTGTAATTCTTTATGTGATAGTCTTATATCATTTTGTCTGCGTTGAGTATTCCTTTCTAAGGCACAATGCTAGTGGTTAAAGTAGAGAGAGAGATAGACTCTTGGCGCTAGAATTAGAACAAACACATAACACGCATCTGTGGAAATTCGATTAGCACCTCATAAGTCAGTGTCTTAAGAACAGACAGACCGACCGGCCCCGAAAACTTGCTAAGACTAAAACTAGAGTTAACACCACGATTACATTCGAGGTCAGCTTCGCTCTTTATCAGAATTAGAACTGGAATTTTGGAATTTATTATCGCCTGCTCCAAGCGCTTGATGAGCCGATTTGCAGCGTTAGTTAGTAAGCGCTTCGCAGATCATTAATGCGCTCTAAGACAGTGTGGATAATCTAAAATGTGCGATGGGGCGACGCTGAGAAAGTGCCGTAGAGAAAAATGCGCTTTTGGGATTTAGTGGATTTGTTTGTGGAGAACAATCAATGTATCCGTCTGGAAGCATGTATTGCTTTAAAAACTATGCTAAGATAAATATATTGTACATCAAATGCCATTAGAATAGAGCAATGAACAGTCCTACTTGGCTTAAACACCATTATACTGAAACCCTACACTAACGCACTAGATTGGAATATGTACCGAGAATGAACTGAAAATATCATCAATATGAGTCTATCCAAAACCATTATAACTATATACTAAGATATATATATTGACTAGCCTGGGTATACCAAAGGAGCTTAGCGAGTGGAAACTTCGGGTTTATGTTTGTCGAGAGAGATTTTCCTTACCGCCATTGTTGCCAATTGTTTCCTTGATGGTCGTGGCTATTACCAAGGCGTGTAGACACAGTTTAATCCACATATTCATATCCACTATGATTTCTTTGTACGACAGAAAAATACTCCACAGAACTGACGAAATCTCACGGTTTTAAGTAGAATTTCTTTTACCCGAACAAGAACTCCACTTTAGAACATTTCTTGGTTAGGTGTCCCAAATCTGTTAAGCTACCAGATTAGCACACTACTGGCCGGTAAAATGTGGTTCCACGATCTTTAAATCTCTACTTGTTCTACGGATTTTCAAATCCCCCTAATAATATTGTACAGTGTGAAGACGCTCAGTGGTTGCCGGTTCTTCACAGCTATGAATCCGAGGCAAGATTCGAGAGTTTATAGCCAGAAAGGTGGGAAAATAGGATTACATTTCTTCGTATTCTTTAGAGTTCATAAATCTTCCAACTTGACATGTCGCGGGACCTGGAGAATGTACGTCTCGTGGAGTCGATTATCGCGGTACTGCAGAAGGCCTTGAATCAATTCGCGCAGACTTCAACAACTTAAGATGTAATCCCCACCTTAGTTATGCTAACTTGTGCCCTAGAAGAAAGAATGATGATATAGATGTGTTTGTTTTCACGTTGAAGAAATAAACAATCCTGTCGCCAACATATCGTGAAGTTTGAAAGAATAGTTTCTCTTGACTCCACTAACACTCCAAACACTTCCGTTTGGCCGGAAAGGCGTCACCATAGTGTCTTGCATCGGTATCATGATGGATGCGGACCCAGTCTATCTTCATCCATCAATGTCATCCTCGTCCATTTTGGACCAAAGAGCTTAGAGATGAGAACAGTTTTTGACAGTAACATCGTGTATTACTTGCCCAAGGCTTAGTGTCATACAGGACAAGGAATGTTGGTCTTGCTGTGAGCAATTTGTTTTGCGGTGAAGATAAACAAGCCGGTAGGGTTTTGGGGTTTTTAGGGATCAGAATGCGAACTGGCTGGCTCGTGCAAAATCATTAATCTTGTTGGGTGACAAGTACGATGATCTTTGGCCTCCATAAGAGACAAAGAAAACTTGATACTTCTGGCATGGGCTGACTACACATTCTGAATACTTCTGTGTCTTTTATAGACCCTTTGCACGTGACGTCAAAGCAGCTCAATTTGGAGGACAAAATGAAAGAATTTCAATCTCCTGAGAATTGGAAACCTATTGTTTTGTCCTCCAAATTGAACTGCGTTCCAAAGTGCGGCAAGAGGTCGTCTATACACTCTGAAAACTTCTATGTCTTTAAATTATTTCCTCTTCTGAATCAGTGATGTTTCCATTGGAAAGAATTTTTCACGACCATCAAATGCTTGACATTAATATTTTGTGACAAGGTACTTAACTATAGCATTATGTGACATCTCTGTAAGCTGCATTTACTGCAACAGAAATCAAATCCAAGGATGTTTCACCACTTTTATAGCAACATTCTGCGACCCATAACAATAACCTTCACTGACGCCATTTACTCATCGTCGTTCTCTCGATTGCTTTTATTCTTCCTTTTCTCTAACATTATTTTCTAAGTTAATAAATTACAGTCAATCAACTAATTCGGGAACTGATCCTCGATAATGGTCGTGATGAAATTTTCCTTCTATCCACTCGTTTCCTTCCAATATCGTTATCATAAGTCATCTTATGCAGTTAGTGCCCGGAGTTAGTGTCATTACACTTTAACCGATTTTGATAAATGTAGATGTATATCTTGATTCTTATTTGATACCGGGCTTGATGAAAGAGATTCTATGTTTGTTTATGCGATAATCAAGTATATCTACGTAGGATTGCAAAAAAAAAAAAAAAAAAAAAAAAAACTCCTACTCCAAAGACGTTCATGTCGCTTTGTTTTTACATTCAATGATGTCACTGTGTTGATTTCTGTTTTCATAGCTTACTCACTAGGAATACATCCTCATCAAATCTACTTTGAGCAGCACGTCTTGAATACACTTTCACTTCAGTGGCCTCACTTAATAAGATCTAGGTTTCTATATTAACAAAATTAAGAGCACTAGAGATGTATTAGGTACAAGTAGGAATCATATAGACATATTAAGGCTACATATGGCATCGAGAAACATTTATAAAATAACCGAGTTCTAACGCGCGCTCTGATTTTAGATGAGAGATAACGTCATTTTTTTCCGCGCGCGCGTTCTAAATTTGCTTCAAGTCGTGGGTTCCTACTCTTCTCTCATGTACTCCAGGCATCCTGCGTATTAGATTAGTACTGTTCACAAGAGATTAAAAGTGGAAAAAAAATTTCTCCTAATATAAGCCTCTATTCATAAGAAACTAGAGAAAATGGTCTTTTATTTTACAAACCTGATAAAACAATATGAATTATATATATGAAATTTAAATATTAATGATAGAATAGGCATCCAGTGACAATGCGTACAATAAGGCAACATAGAAATCCTCATAATAAAATAGAAAAATAAGAAAGCTTCAATCGGTTTTCAAGAACCGACGATTACTTAGTATTACTATTGAAAACATATTCCTTTCTATCGAATACTTTCTTAGTATTACTATTGAAAACATATTCCTTTCTATCTAATACTTTCTTAGTATTACTATTGGAAACATATTCCTTTCTATCGAATTCCTTCCCACCTGTTCCAAGCTGGATAGAACCTTACCCCATCCCTGTAGAGAGCTTTGTCGAGGAAAGTTTTCCGCCCCAACCCCACCCTCGCCGATTTTTAGAAATCAAGAAATCAGCCTTCATTTGAAAAAGATTACGTGGTATTACTTGAACCATAATGCGCCCTGGCTCTAGGCAAAACTATCATTAGAGACATAACAAGCTTCATAACTTTCCTAAGTAGGGCTGCGTGGCTATTCTAAATACAGCCTGCTTAATAGATGCATGACTCAGACAAGCGTAATATCATACTGGAAAGAAAACAGAGAAACACATTTTATTCATCTATCTTTTATTACAAAGAATTGCTTTTCAAAAAAAGTTGTCATTAAAAACCAAACGGCAGAAATCGGACTCAAAGAGATGAGAAATTCAGTTTGTTTGTCTGAGTTGGACATCACTGCCACGCAGCCCTATTCTCTCGTAATTGAGCAGCGGCGTCATATCACGTGATAAGCTTTAACCAATGATGTCCTCGAACGTCCCGTCAAAAATCACTAATTCATTGGGTAGGATCAAGATGTTAAAAGCTAGCGCAAATCACTCACTTTTACAGAGAATATCCCCATCAATTACTGGCTGTTTACAGTGACGTGTGATACCACTTAGATAAAATCAACAATACCTATCGATATTGGACATAGACTTTAGTACCTTTAAACAAAAATACAAAACCTTTGATCAGAGACTCCGTACTTCTGCGGCTCTCATCTCTCCGCGCTTCTTCTTCGGTAAGTCCAGAATTTGGTCTCAAATTTAAAAATCACTAGATTTTACTGGGTGGTAGATAGACTTGGTAGAGTGTAAAAAGCTTTAAGAAATAATGTATAGAAAACATAGTATTAATTTCAATATCAAAAACACTTGTTAATAATGCATAAATTGCTAGTCAATAGTATTGGGGTACTTCTGATCAGTGTACTTGAATATAAAATTTTTTATCGAAACCCTAATTTTATTATCAGGCACTTGTTTGATTCACAAAGCTAAAGCTCTTCTGTTCATTTTTATCTGAAAATCTGATTTTTGAAAATCGTTTCGTTAATCGTGCTGGAGGCGGAAGAGCCGGATGCAGTAGTTATTTTAGATGTTGCACTTTTGACGTTTTTATTCCTACCTACTTTGCATGGGAAGAAAAAGATGTCAGAAAGTGAACGGAACTGAAAATTATCCTCTAGAGAGTGTACAGAAATACTGCAGTGCGTTATATTTATCAAAACTATATAGAATAGAATAGAATAGAATAGAATAGAATAGAATAGAATAGAATAGAATAGAATAGAATAGAATAGAATAGAATAGAATAGAATAGAATAGAATAGAATAGAATAGAATAGAATAGAATAGAATAGAATAGAATAGAATAGAATAGAATAGAATAGAATAGAATAGAATAGAATAGAATAGAATAGAATAGAATAGAATAGAATAGAATAGAATAGAATAGAAGAGAAGAGAAGAGAAGAGAAGAGAAGAGAAGAGAAGAGAAGAGAAGAGAAGAGAAGAGAAGAGAAGAGAAGAGAAGAGAAGAGAAGAAAATAAAGTAGAATACTATGTAACTATTGTGCAAGCATTCTGATAACGTTTTCTCGAAGTTGAAAACGTGTGCATCAGTTTAAATATTGACTATAAACCGTAAACACAAGTTCTCAGATATGAAAAGAACAAATGATGTTTTTAAATAGCAAAATAGTCATATTCTAATCAGTGTTTTTATTGATAAATTCTAAAAAACGTTTCTGGTTTTTATCTCAAAACACACTCTGGAGGTGTTGCCTGCAAGGTTCCTTGGACTGAACTGGATGCGCGCGCTTTCCCGCGAGAAAACTGAAATAAGGTATTCCATATTATTGGTTAATTAGAAAACTATTTAATTATATCAAACGTTCTGTATTTTGATTTTCTATGCGACTATAGCTCTATTAATAAGGTCCCAATAGTAAAGAAAAAGCATATTTGTTAAAGAAAAAGCGTTTGCTCCGCTTTTTGCGGAGGTTAATTTTGCCGAGCTAGTTTTGGCGAGATATTTTTGTTGCTGTACCGAGCCTCAAGGGATACTCAGCCGGCTTATCCTTTGATTCTTTTTCATCTGCATTTGCCTGCAGAGTTTATCGGATTAATTTGTACTTACCATAATTTAAGCGAAAGTTTAAGGATTAACTATTACTCGATTCCTGTAATCATAGACACACATGTGTAAAATTTCTCTTGATCCCTTCCAGGATTTTCTCCGGGTCTCCGGTTTTCCTCCCTCCGCACAAGATCCTATTTGGTTTGTCATGACAATGTCATGAGGTACAGGTGTCCACATTTAAATCAGCCGGCAGGAGGTTGTTTGAGAGTTTGAATTGACGAAATAGATGTCTGGATTGGGTAGTAAAAAACCTTCAAATTTTATCGAACCCTGAAACAACCTCTGAGCAGATCAAAGTCATTGTCATAGCTAATTCACAGATCGAACTCTGAAACAACCTCTGAGCAGATCAAAGTCATTGTCATGGCTAGTTCACAGATCGATTAGAAATCTCGCGTGTTAGGTTTTGCGAACGGAAGAATACCGGAAAAAACGGTGAAAACCCCCGAATTAAGGGAGAGACCTTTAATATGCCATATTGTATTATTAAATAGTTTACTCTTTATATGGAAAAAACATTTTTTTCATCGAAATGCGCGCATTTATTTAACTCCAGAGGAGATTACTCAGTAACCAGTACTAGTCTTCCTTTCAACTTCTGTCTGTGCTGATGCACTCAGCTTGACCATATGACATCATGACACCATGACTAACAGGATAGGGTTAACTCGGTTAACTCAAACGTTTTTTTAACGCAAGCGTTTTTTCCTCTGTCCGACACCTAACTGATGCAGATGAACTGCTAAAAGGCTTACGGTACAGGTCGTTGTCAAATAGAATATTGACAAGAAATAGTTGTGACAGCAGTTTTCGATCTTATATTAGTGAATATCAGATACGCTTTCTGTGCGCGGACGGATGTTCTCTGTACATGTCATTCCAAACAGAAAATACGTACTACGTAAAACATGGTGATTACTAGTGACTTTCTGAACGAATAGGGAATTTTCACCATATTTATTCTCTTCTTCTTTTAACATCTCGTACTCTGCTTACGTCTACCTCTTCTTTTTCGTTTTGTTTTTATTCTCCTTCTCCTTCTCCTTCTCCTTCTCCTTCTCCTTCTCCTTCTCCTTCTCCTTCTCCTTCTCCTTCTCCTTCTCCTTCTCCTTCTCCTTCTCCTTCTCCTTCTCCTTCTCCTTCTCCTTCTCCTTCTTCTCCCCGTTCTTCTCCTCTTTCTCCAGCTATTTCTCTCTTCGATCAGTTATAATAAAAAGAACCTATTCCTAAAACCGCGTGATGAAACAGATGGCTATATAGCACTTTCTTGTTCATTTATACGTATAGCTTAATCATCTAGCGCGTAGCTGACAGCCAGTCATTTTTCTCCATTTGGTCTAACTGCTAAGCTGTCTTTTACATGAACTATTTGCTTCCGTGAGGAAACGTGAACGTTTAATTTTCTGATGAAACAGATTCTTGGTCATTAAAATACGATGGACAAAGCTGATATACTTGTGAGGGTTCAATCATACTGAATGTTTCGCCTGGGGGGGGGGGGGGGGGGGGGGGGGGTGGGTCAGGCGGATTATTCTCGGGGATTTATCCCTCTATACCTTCCTTTCACACAATCTCTTGATACTACAGAGTAGATAACGCAAAGCATTGCCAGTTCTGTTTTTTCCTTTTCATATGATTAGAGCTTGCTTAAAGTTATCATATCAAACCTATTTGCGCCAAAGTTTCAGTTGCGAGCTTCAAGAATATTTCTGACGATCTTGAGATACATCGCAACTGAACACACTATAAGGATCTTTGGAGGGCTAAAAGCGCAAGCTAAAATCCATTCGATCGATCTTTTTTGATGAGAGTATTTTCAGAATTCGAACTAATTGTTCCCGAAAGCAAACTTGCGCGCAAAATATGTAAGTCTTGCATGAATCTTTTGCGCTCATTATCGCCAATTCAGCTTGTGCTCGTGATAAAAAGCATAATCATTTTCGTGTTAAATATCATGTAATGTATGTCCACAAGTTCAAGGTGACTGACAAAACGTTTTGATCGTTCTCACATTTTAACTGTTCTGCGCTTGAAAAATAAGAATATTCTTCCAGTTTAAAACTAAATAATGACATAACTTGAGTGCTCGATCTTTTCTTATTTTTCCTGTATCAAAAATATAATTCCCCTTGAATCCTAGCCTTCCACCCCATCCCACCCCACCCCAGTCGATAAATTGTCCCCTTAAGCATGCGCATCGTGTGGTCAGTCAGTCAGAAACGTTTTGCTTTCATTTACTGACTATAAGCCGTGCATATGCGCATAAACAGTACGATTGAGAACAGATTTTCTAAATTATAGATATTAGTGACACGCGTGAAAAACGTCTACGCATGCTCTAAGTCCGCATGCAAATTAGTCAAAAGCGTCTTCGTGCTATCGTAAAAATATGCAAATTTGATTTTCACACTTGCCTGAAGTATAGTCTTTACAAAATGCCAAAACTTAGAGTCAGTTCTTGAAACTTAAGGCTAATTCTTTCATATTGTCTTTATTAATACAGTATCTTGGCCCCACTAAAGTATACCCACGATTTTTTTTGTATACTCGGAGAAAACAAAAATATATTTTCTCACTAAAATTCTTGGAAAGCGTGCGGAAAGGCACACATGCGCAAACGTTTTTCTCTAGTGTCGATATTAGTATTTTATTCTTTCGTAGATAACCTATGTTTTTGTGAGTTTGTATATAGTCACAGATAGCTACATCAATTTATATCAGTAACAACTAGCGGTTACTAGTTGGGACTGCGTTGTTGCGCGTGTTGTTTACTCTGAGGATGGACTATAACGTTCGAAACATCAATAGTATTGTTACAAAAAATATTCAGGGTGATCAAGTATCCTTCTTATTCACCTGTTAAATTTATTTTACCATTTTTGCACAATGGTTATAATTTTTGCCTGTATGAATGGTACAAATTCATAATATCTTTTGTGTGCAATTTTTGTCAGTGATTTTTGAGTTTACTGTATGGTATAAAATAATAATTTTTCGCGCCACATATTTGTGTAACTATTGTATAAATTTAGATGTTTTTTATGCACAATTTTGTTGGAGTTTTCTGACTATCAATAGTACGTAGAAAATTTAGTATATTTTTTGCGCATCTTTTTTTGTTATTCTTGTATGTATATATGTATGTATGTATGTAGGTAGGTAGGTAGGTAGGTAGGTAGGTAGGTAGGTAGGTAGGTAGGTAGGTAGGTAGGTAGGTAGGTAGGTAGGTAGGTAGGTAGGTAGGTAGGTAGGTAGGTAGGTAGGTAGGTAGGTAGGTAGGTAGGTAGGTAGGTAGGTAGGTAGGTAGGTAGGTAGGTAGGTAGGTAGGTAGGTAGGTAGGTAGGTAGGTAGGTAGGTAGGTAGGTAGGTAGGTAGGTAGGTAGGTAGGTAGGTAGGTAGGTAGGTAGGTAGGTAGGTAGGTAGGTAGGTAGGTAGGTAGGTAGGTAGGTAGGTAGGTAGGTAGGTAGGTAGGTAGGTAGGTAGGTAGGTAGGTAGGTAGGTAGGTAGGTAGGTAGGTAGGTAGGTAGGTAGGTAGGTAGGTAGGTAGGTAGGTAGGTAGGTAGGTAGGTAGGTAGGTAGGTAGGTAGGTAGGTAGGTAGGTAGGTAGGTAGGTAGGTAGGTAGGTAGGTAGGTAGGTAGGTAGGTAGGTAGGTAGGTAGGTAGGTAGGTAGGTAGGTAGGTAGGTAGGTAGGTAGGTAGGTAGGTAGGTAGGTAGGTAGGTAGGTAGGTAGGTAGGTAGGTAGGTAGGTAGGTAGGTAGGTAGGTAGGTAGGTAGGTAGGTAGGTAGGTAGGTAGGTAGGTAGGTAGGTAGGTAGGTAGGTAGGTAGGTAGGTAGGTAGGTAGGTAGGTAGGTAGGTAGGTAGGTAGGTAGGTAGGTAGGTAGGTAGGTAGGTAGGTAGGTAGGTAGGTAGGTAGGTAGGTAGGTAGGTAGGTAGGTAGGTAGGTAGGTAGGTAGGTAGGTAGGTAGGTAGGTAGGTAGGTAGGTAGGTAGGTAGGTAGGTAGGTAGGTAGGTAGGTAGGTAGGTAGGTAGGTAGGTAGGTAGGTAGGTAGGTAGGTAGGTAGGTAGGTAGGTAGGTAGGTAGGTAGGTAGGTAGGTAGGTAGGTAGGTAGGTAGGTAGGTAGGTAGGTAGGTAGGTAGGTAGGTAGGTAGGTAGGTAGGTAGGTAGGTAGGTAGGTAGGTAGGTAGGTAGGTAGGTAGGTAGGTAGGTAGGTATGTATGTATGTGTGTATGTATGTATGTATGTATGTATGTATATATAGTATAAATTCATATTAAGATTTCAGGAATTTGCGCAATTCTTATACCATATGTGTCTAATATATAGATATATTTCGTTATACATTGTGTATATGCATATGCGCATATGGTATATAATGTATATAATACCTAATTAGTCCAATGACAACATTAATATTAATCCACCAACCTATTCTCTATAATTAAGTTTAGTGTTATTTTTCCAATCACCCTTGTAGCTTCTCTATATATATTCAAATCAGTCTCCAATGAGCGCCAAAAAAAACCCAGCTGAAAACAGCTAGCCCTTTGTATGCTATCTTCTAATTTCCTAACCATCGAATTTTTCCCGTATTTTTATTGGCATCTTAATACCTTCATGCTCGGCTCAGTTATTGCGTTTTCTCAAAACAGGTTTTCAAAAACAGATGTGCACTATATCTGTTTGCCCTTATCAAACACGTTTTCCTCAAGAAACTGAAATGTGATTAATTATCTTTGCTAATAACCAATGTGAGTTAGCCAGCCATAGTGAAAACATCGATCAATTTGCATAGTATTTTCCAATTTTCGTATCAATCTTTATTAATCTTGCCAAAGTTTTTTTTGAGTGTGACTCAAACAGTAGTCTATCGCATTGACTCTTGGAGGCCTTTATTGGATCTGTCCTTCATTTCCCCCCACTATTGTCAGCTACTTTGAAAAATACTCAGTTAAAAACATTTGTGATACGCGGTTATTTTTGCTGCTTAAACAACGGATTACAGTCGTTGGTAAGTATAATTCTACCTTGACACGAAGCCAAATGTATAGTAACAACAATTCTGCGAGAATGTTCATAGTTTTAAGAAATAAATTAATCATAAAAAGCTAGAATGAAAAATGAACAGGAGGGAGAGAGGTACGACGTCTCGTACGAGGCCTAATTTTTTTCTGCATATGTCGAAAAAAAAGCGTCGAGACTTCAGTTAGATGCGTTTAAAAACTCTGCATTATAATTATTATTATCATCATCATTATTATTATTAAAGATAAAAATTTGAGCAGTTTATACTATTTACAAGGAACCCTATGTTTAATTTGCACGGCAAGGCTTTTTAATTTTTACCCGGATAACACAGTTCCGCAATAAACGGCACACCTAAACGCATAATTTTTAATTTTGAACGGTTAAAACTTCGTACCATGTAAGGCCTGCCTAATACAGACTTTTGTAGAAATTATGAAAAATGATGAAAAATGAATAAGTAAACCTTGTGCACAGAAAAAAAAATCTATCCATTTTTCCTACCAATATAATCATAGGAATATAAGAAAAATATAACTCACTGGGATTCTTTTGTATGTCTAGATCATTAGTTAGATCCTGTAGGCTGGCCAGGCTTTGGATCAGTTCAAGAGATACCGTAAACCGCTCGACTATTACCCTCTTTATTATCACTAACAAAAATATCTACGTTAACCAATTTTATTTTTATTCCAATTTTTACGAATTCCAGAATTGTATAAATTAAGATTTTTAAGTTAATTTTTTTTTGTGCTGCGAATTATCGAAAAAACTGAATATTTCTTTCTTTCATTCATAGAAATTTTTTAGCCTTCCTAGATCTAGAACCGCTAGACTATCAGCCTTTTTAACAACCCTAACGAAAAAGTCTACATTAACCAATTTTTTATTCCACTTTTAGAAATTCCAGAATTTTAAACACTAAAATTTTGTTTATTTTTTCTTTGAATTATCAAAACTGAAATTTGTTTCTTTCAATCACAGAAAAAAATAAGCATTCCTAGAACAACTAGAACATTAGACTCTTTAACATCCCTTATACGAAAAATTCTACATTAACCGATATTTTTTATTCCAATTTTAAGAATTCCAGAATTTTCAGCTGCGAATAATTAGAAAATAACTGAAAATTTCTTTCTTTCAATCACAGAAAATTTTGATCTTTCCTCTTTTTAAAATTAAGAATCATCTGTGTAAATGGAAAAGAGCTTATCGATTTCTACAATAGTAAAATCTGACAAGCAAGTGTAAATAATAATATATTGTATTAATCCATAGAAAACAACGTTCAACTTCTTTATCATTTTGCTATTCTTGGGACAGTTTTATGCATGAATTCATTTTTTGATAAGACACATTGGAAATATCGTCAACCCAAAAAACATATTAGAAAACCTAAGTTTGTTCCTCTCGTTTGGTTTGTGGATAGTATCCGTCAAAGTGTCAACCATGGTTCAATTAGAATTTTGAACCTCTTGATATGTGCTATTTTAGCTTGGAGAACAGATTCAAAACCGAAGTGTGGGCTATAGTATATATACTTTGCGGCGCCTATTTATTTGGTCTCAGAATTAATTTTTTGCATCGAAAATTTTAAGATGTTTCTCGTATGGTTTTTATAACAAAATATATCTTTTATCTTATATCTAATACTATATTTTCTGAAGTTTTCTAAATCTCAACAAGGGCTTAATTGACATACTTGATACCATTCAATTTTTCATATACGATAAGAGTTTTCTTCTATAATTTTCACGCACATACATATCAACCTTTCTTCCTTCCAAGAACACCACTTTTATAGTTATTAAGAATACTTCTGCAATTTCGTTGTAAATGAATTGCGTGAATCATTAACATCTTAAATCTAGCTACGACCATTTTGTTGGCTTTGATGTTCACGGAAGTTCGAGTCATGAATAATGAGCCCAGCAGGTGTTGCTGTGTAATGAACGTCTGAAAAGGCGTCAAACTGTTTATTTTAGCTGTTTACTTAATCCTAGGGATTTGTTTGGCCGGATAGATCACGATAAAGAAGAACTAAGACCCCATCCCATGTTCGATGGTCTTCGGTGCATTTTGGTCTTGTCATCACACTATAACGATCGAAAGCGCTGAGCGTTTTCATCGAAATGCAGACATTTGAAAACGGAGTCATATATCATTAGTTTGGCAAGCGATAACCAAAGGCTTTTGAAAACGTTGAAACAGACGTTATTCACTTGGGCGCGTCTGGTTGTCGCATGCGCCTGCGCAGTTATGATAGTGAATCATTTCCGATCGTATGTGCTTTTTCGTTTTAGTTTTGACCGGCGAAACGCTATGGAAACGCTAATGTGGACGCGCAAGAGAAGAAAGACGAAAAATAAGCATTTCGAAAACGTGTGCATTGGCTTATGTTCACTATATATCTTATTAACATTGCAGATGACTTCGGTTGTTAACAGAAAAAGAAAGAAGCAATAATGAACCAGAATACGTCATGTGATGTTTGTGCTGAGCCCACGGGAACCAGTCGTGCTGTCAGCGGTGTTCTCTTGACGCTATTCGCAATTGTCGGCATACCTGGGAATTTCCTCAACTTCTACGTCTTCGTTTCGAGTCCCCTTCGGAATAAGCTTCGTATACGAGCCTCTACAACTCGTATCCTTGGTAACCTGACAGCAGCTGATCTGATCGCTTCGTGTATAAACATCCCATTATGCTTTGCGCTGTTTGTGTTCCCGATTAATGATGATTTGAGTGTAATTTTCTCAAGAATTCATTTCTTAATTACAATTCCTTTTCTGATGGTCAACTGCGCATGTCTGATCCTTCTCAGCCTTGATCGACACGACTCTCTTATCAGACCTCATCAATATCGCTTGACCAATAACAGATTGAGGATCGCCTTGGTATTTTCTTGGGGGTTTGGAATCAGCTGTGGGATAGGTAGTTTCCTATGCCAAAATCACTTCATCCTCTGGAGACCTGATTCCTACGTTCATCCCTCTCCAAACTCTCTAGTCCTCGTCATTGGAGTGATCGCTGTCCTATCTGTCCTTATCTCTCATTTCAAGATCAAAAACTCTTTAAAGGGAAGCAAAGACCGTGTCATCAATCTCACTAGTGTGCAGTTGCGGAACACACGCCACGCTGCTGAACTAAGAGTCATGAAAGCAATGATTCTCATCACTCTCACTCTTCTGTTGACTTATGTTCCCTGGGCAACTGTCAGAGCTGCATTTCGTTTCAAGAAAATTATCTTCCATGCAGATGTGTACGTTATTTGCCGAGTAATGCTTCTTGTTAGCCATATCGTCCATCCTTTTATTTATCTTGGAGTGAGTAGCGAGTTTCGTCACGTCACCAAGTCAATATTTGCGCCTTGTGGAGTTGAAGTGGACTCATTCGAATCGACTGGCAGCAATATACCCTCAGTAAGATTAGTAAAGCGCTCCTATAGAGTAACAGCCACGATATAACGGCTTTTGTGATTGGGCAGTAGAAAATATCTCACTGACGCCCACCAAAATAACCCATGGAGTTGACGCCATGATATAAAGTCTTCTGTGATTGGACTACAGTGTAACACCTGAGTGAGTGTGAGCTGTGCTCCGGGGTCACACATGGGCCGTGTAGCGGTTGCCAGAGACGCCTTCACATGCTTTTACTTTTAGCCCGTTAAGCTGCACCACTGCTGTACTTGCGGTGGTGGTTAGCGATGACATCAGTAACACCAGATGATCAGTTTTTTGGTATTATTTCTGACTTTATAACCAAAAACTGCTCTGTTGCCAAGTGATTTCTTGTTGAAATACATGAACGGTTATCCCTTATCACAGTACTAGATAACTTAGGAAAAACATTTAGCCATTTTCTCGGATGGCTTGTGTTTTATTACCATCTTCAGCGCAGTTATTTCAGCCATTATGGCTCATTCGTAAAGACTTGAAGTTTTAACCCACACTAGTGAAGTTATTCAAAGCTGCGCGCAGTGTCATATCGCGTGCGCGCAGCACTATTACGGTGTTTCAATGACTGTGAACAATGCCTAGTAACTTACCGCACGGACCACGCCTTGCCGTGATCGCGTCAGTGCCATGCTGTGTATGACAACATTTGAAATTCCATGCCGTGTCTGCACCGCGCCGTGCCGTGTGCCGTGATTTTTCACATTCATACGTAATCTGCTCGTACGGTACGGCCACTGATAAACAGCCGTTGAACCAATCACAGTGCGCAACGTTGCTATTCGTCCAATCACAATGCTTTGTCACGACACCGTCGCAGTCACGGCAAAGAAATTCCGTGAATCTTTCATACAAAATATGTAATTTGTAGCAATTGCAAGCGCGGCTCAAGGGTAGCATACAAATAAATATTTTGCTAGCAAGTAGCTTTACTGCGCTCGTGCGCAAATAGCATGGGGTCTCAATTTTATTAGAATTTTATATTCAACTGGGTAAGGATTCATGAGTCCACGCTCAGCCTTTTCATGTCACAAACGATAAGTTGACCCACATGCCACCCACATCAAACACTATGTATTTTCGTTGTTGTTATATCGCGTAGTAACGTCAAAATCATGACCATGGGCAATAATAAATCTTTGCGAAGCTATATGCGCCGAGCGCAGCTAGTAGGCAACTGGTCGGTTTATTGTGCGCAATGACACCCAACTTCATTTCGAAAAAGAGACAAATTGTCGCCTTCCAAAAAGAGGATTTGATATGATTCATGTCATTAATTCCTGACATTGTGTTTCCAGCTGTTTCAGATGACACTTATCGCTTTCCTCGATCTTTTTAATTAACAAACTGAAAGATTATTACTGTATTCAAAGCCCTGAAGTAGTTGTGGTGGTGAATTTTGCCGCCATTTGCAAATAAACAAACTAGTACTCATTATCGCTAGACTTTATCATAAATGAATGAGTGCATGGATATTCTTGTGGTAATTAGAAAAAAATTTCTGTTAACCCTTGTTTTTCTATTC
>JALHLI010000001.1:16188695-16201195 GCA_023349425.1 Anthopleura sola
TGGTATATCGTCTTCTTCCGGTAGATCCAATTCTTCTAAACTATCTTTTTGTATCAATAAATCCACCGATCTCAGAGAATCATTTGACGAACTGTAGTGATCCATATTGTTGTCAACCCAAGCCAACCTGTGTAATATTGGTAGATTTTTAGTCAATTCTTCCTCATTCTTACTCAAAGGAAACGATAGCCTTCTCTTTGATGGTGCTTTTTGCTTCCTTGAGCTACAACTCTTGACAATGCTAAACGGAATAGGAACGAGTGAGGACTTCCTTCTTCTCGTTGGAGCTGCCGAAGTGACATTTTCTGGTAGCTGACTTCCAGGTACGTCGTTGCTTTTTTCATCACAACTCGTAGATGGATTTCCTACATCATTCCTTTGCTTTGAATCGTGGTTGTTTATCTGGCTGTCGGTTTTTAAATTCTCGAATTTCTGGATGATTTCTGAAGAATATATTAAAGGATCTGAATGTCTTCTCTTTTCGATCTGAAATTTTTGTGGCAGTGTTACTCCTCCTGAACAAAGGGAAATCTCCCGCGTTTGTGCTATGCGAGGTAGTTTGTCATTAGTCAGTTTTTTATCATTAGAGACTGAAACAATAACCGGACGAATTTTGGAGTTCCACGAGACTGCTGGCTCCGAAAACCGTCTTCTTCCTGTCCCCTCGTTTTTCAGTTGAGCCGGGAAATTAATCCTCAAATAGGAGCCATCCCTGTAAATTGTTGGCAACGAGATTGCTCGTGGCTTTCGACCAGTCGCTCCCAAATCACTCTGAATTGATGGGAGTAAAGTTGAAACGCTTTGGAACGGCAGGTCATCATCATCATCATCAGTCTCTGCAATAGTTCGTAGATTGGGAGGCTCGCCACTAATTCTCCTGTGGTGAACAGTAAAAGTATGTGACTGAAGAAAAGCCCTTTCATGGTACTTGGTCTGTGGATAACTTTTTCTGCCAAAGATATTCTCGACCATGACTTTTGATGAACCTTCCTGCCACAAATATCCTTTTCAGTTACAGCGTTGTTCTATACGCAACAATACCATCTCATTTTGCCACAACGTGGCTATCTCTTCAAACTCCCATCTCTTACGCAAGCATTTGACTCCTTTAAGTCCACTAACAACACAATTTCTGGAAACACTCGCCCAAGTGTTTACAATGGAAGGAGACTCTTGTTAAGAAAGGAGCTACCAGAATATCCGTGTAATCTCATTCGGAATCGTCCTTTCGTGTGCTTGTTTGCCATTAATATTGATCGACAACTTGTTACAAATTCTGCATCATATGAATAAACATTTCAGCTTGTTCACTTAGAAATTGACCCAAAACACAGTGTATTTTTAGATCGTTGGTTCAAATTTCCTATAAATCTTTAGACAATGAAGACCAGGATGAAACATGTCTGACTGTCGGGTTGAAACCCCTCGACAGTTCAGGTACAACTAGAAAATTTGTTTAAGAATGGACTATGACTGAACCGAGCGTAATTTATGAAACTAATGAAACTTCTGGTGTACATAAATATATGAGTTATATTTTTTTACTGGAGTCGTCTTCCGCGTCTGCCATCCATCAGACGTCAGTACAAGTCATATTGATGACCATATTGTTTACTTGTCCTCTTACCACAAATCCAATTACAGATTTTCAAAAGTGATAAACACAGCTAAAAATAGCACCAATGAACAAGCCACTGGGATGCTCAGAAATTAAGGAGCATTGCAAACTACACCTTGAAACTCCCATCAATTTTCTTATTGCTAATTTAATTTTCATTAACAAAAGAAGGAAACTTTTTCCTTTTCTTTTTCCTTTTTCTAAAAGACACCGAGATGTGAGGACGTGCAATAATTTGTCTAAAAGCGGAAAAGCCGTAAGCGCGCACAAGCGAACACTTCCCGGTTAAGATTATTCTTCTCTCATTTGATTTTTTCTAGCTTTTTCGGTGTTGATATTACTGTGCTTACGGCAATCTTTATAATACGATGATTAAATCTAAGAAAATCCACGATATACAGTAGATACGATGGGTATGAATATGCTAGAAGTTTGCGCCGCTAATTTATAACATGAAGATTCCTGCTAAATATTCCAAAATGGGTAATCATGGATGACGGAGGCGTTCTTGAACGTAAACATGTACGTTTTCGGGGTCTAAATACAGCATAACTGGTCAATTCTTGAATCAATTCAAGTTTTATATTTTCGTTTAAAAACATTTTATTTTTATTTTTGGACCATCTCGTGGCTGAAGATCTCCGCCAAAGCCATCAACGGTGATTGGCTGATTGACTTCCAAATTCCATTCAAAAAAGCTACTTCAGTGGGGATCAAGATTACAAATTTGGCACTCAAATGGTCGTATATATTTAACGAGTTCGGCTAAAAGGCTCAGAAAAGCATTATGATTGACCGCAGGCGAAACAGGAAGACTTACTAGATAGAAAAAAAGAATATCTCAAGACACCAACAACAAAACAAATCTGTAAAACATCTGCACTTACAAGCGCAGCAAAATATTACAAGAAAAAAGCAAGCTTTTAGGATTTTAAATCTGAATATTGGATGTGCAGAATACGAGAAATCACGCACATAATACTGATTCTAGTGTCACCGGCACCTTTGGGTGCAAATCTGGGACTGTTAATGGTTCATATAATACTGTACACCAATATATATATAGCACTATATACATGCGCGCACGGCAGGTGTCGTGCAATGATAGTCGTTGGGTAGACATGTTAACATCAATTGCACTTTTCTTAACCCGATTTCCAGAATATAGCAAATTTTGCGTTTTAAATATAAATACAATGATATAGTCTTTTGTTTTCCTATTGTTGTGCACTAGTCTCCTACGCAGCTGCGTTGGGGTCATCTCTACATTCTATCCCCTCACTAGTGATGACCCTAACAGCGACTGCGTAGGAGACTAGTTGTACGTTGTGCACTCGAACACAATATTTGTCCCAGCATTAAACGTTCTTCAATCGAATGTACACTTTACCCCCTTTACGTGCGGCCTGAAAAAAGTACCCCTTTCGGGCGGAGCATCCCCGTATAGTCCATTATAGGAAGTACCCCCCTCCCCGGGACTTTACCTGCTTTTATCTGTCAAATACTAATCATCATTCACCCTGAGTTAATTTTGAACGTTCAGAACATCAAGGAGTAAAGTGGTTCGGTGTGTTACACAGAAGATGTATTGAATCACGAAGAAGTGCTTAATATTGATTTTCACTTTCTTCAAGAATCTATCTTTTTCTGTTTCTAATTATTTCATTTTATATTTCGATATATTTTCGACATTGTCTTATACGCCTTGCGCATAATTATAAGTGTGAACACAAAGTACTTCTCAAAATAGTATGGATATGTGCTTGTTTATGACTTTTTAAAATTGTTTTATTTAAACATATTCTTCCTCAGTGTTCTTTTCAAGAGCCGATAAACGGCTCATCAAGGAAGATCACACAGACTTGTAATCTTTGCTAACAAAAATACCACCAAAACTATATGTATAAATATATAGGTTTCAAAAGTGTCAATGTTTTCGAGATTTAATGTGCAGTTATAGACAATAAATATCCAATACATTTACAAATATATAAACGCGTACGTCTGCATGTTTGTAGGAAAGATATATATCTCACGCGCTGGGATTAAATTCCATAGATATTGATACCTGTATCTCGCTATTTGAAAAAAGGTTGAAGGGGCGAACGGCAAATGGCAATCAGTGATTATACGAACGATAAAGGAACTGCGCTCACACTATGAATAACGAATGACATCAATAGAATAACAACCATATTACTCACCATCTACGGTCTACGCTGAATGGTGCAAGCATTGTTTAGATATTTAAGAAATGAATATGAATGTTATTACCCCACAGTTAAAAGGTCGTGCGATCGCCAATCACCCCCGTAAGGGGTACCTTTTTCAGGCCGCAGGTATAGAAAAGGGGTGGGAATTTGTGAGTTTTAGTATAAAAAGGGTCGCTTTTCTTCAAAAGGTGTATGAAAGGGGTACATTTCCCATCTGCAAACCACATAGCGAGTACGACTTGTGGCAAGTCTACTTTTGCGGCAAACGAAAGGGGAATTTTTTATGCTGAAATTTGGTATATAAAAGGGTAAGGGGTCGAGAGTCCGGGCGGAGCATCCCCGTATGAAATGCCCCCAAAGTACCCCCCGAGCAATCACTGATCGTAACGCCCCGCGGCCAACCTTCTTTGAAATAGACCATTTTCCGATTCGAACAATACCGCTGTGTTCATTGATTAGACTCATTTACACAGTGTTAGCTTTATTTCAGCGTCAAGATATTTACAAATATACCAACCGTAAAGTAAAGAATGCACAACTTGGGAGTGTAGTCTTAGCATGGGAATTTAGTTTCCCCCTACTGCCTTCTTGTAACCACTTGCTCTGCTTATTTATTTATTTATTTATTTATTTACTTATTTATTTATTTGTTTGTTTGTTTGTTTGTTTGTTTATTTTCATTTGTAATTGGTTACAAATAGTGATTAAAGATTAACAATACAAACACTTTGAAATTCCACGAACTTTCGAATTCACTAGAACCATAAATATTCAAAATATTTCTATACGAAACCGAGGCTTAGCCTGAGCAACAGAGAACCGGAAACTGGAGTCTTGCTGTATCAGTACCACATAGACAGCTAGTACGCGTCACTACAAGAATGACCGCCTTCTATGGATATATGCCCGTAGATAAATATCATGAATCTCATAAATGAAAAAGATTTATTGAACCCCCTATGAAGCACTCGTACCCCTCGTCTAATCTAAAGCTCTTTATTTCATTAGCAATATGACAAAAACATATATCATAAAAGCCACATGCCAAGTAATACGTTTTTACTGTCTTGTCAGGGCATGATGTCTTTGATTTCTTCTCCGCGCGATAGTCTTTTGTCAATTTCCAGGAGCAGCGTGATACCATCTACGACTTGTTGTATTGTGTCAACCTAGAAAACGATAACGACAGTGGGTTTAAAGCATACAGATAACGCTTTAAGAGCTTTCAGAAGAGAGAGAGATAAGTGGGTAATGCCGCAACATTTGAGCGTTATGACTCTCTCGTACCGCGCGTGTATTGATTTATTTTATCCATTACGCATGCGCGAACCATCAAGCGCGAACCAAGTTACGTTTGGTTAAATTTTTGGCGCGTATGATTTCTCTATTCCACTCGAGAAAAAAAATCGAAAGGCAGCAAAGACATCTTTTATTGGTTCCAGTTTCATTGCTATGGCAACTTTCTATTGAAGTATTACCCAATCAAAACACAATTTCAGTAGAATTTGCGGAGACCAAAAGCAGCGCGGTCTCTAGTATTAAATTTTTTGGAACACGCAAGAATGCGCATACGCAGTTTTACGTGTTTCAAAAATCCAGTTAATTTTCATCAAAGGCAGCAATATCACTTAACATTTGTAAACCAGACATACAGGGTCCCACATCTTATTATTCATTTACTTCCATCGAAATTTTCGCTTTATCGTTGTTTGCCATCTTTTTGAGTATGTTTATAAATCCAAACCCAAATAGGTTGTTTTTCGTATTATTAACGATGTCGAGAGCTATTCATTTTATTTATGTTATAACGGTACTGAAAATAAGTCATGTTTGGGTATTCAGATATAACAGAATAACCACGACAACCCTTTGGCCTGCAGGGAAAAGAAATTGTATAAAAACATATAATGTAAAAATCATCGTTTTTCTTGTTTTTCAAGAAATTGTCTAAAAATAGAAAGGTTCGACTAGACTGAGTATGATAATACTTCAACATTTCACAATATGAAGGCTTTCTATGAATATAGAAATTAATTGGCAGATATGTACTTTCCAAACACACAAACCACGCGCGTCTTTGTCGGTGCTGTTATCTCAACTTCTGATTGGTAGAAAACTACTCCCCGGTTGTGATTGGCTGAGTAAAATCCTTAATAACCTTGTGTGCATTGTGGTTTGTGTGTGTTATCAAAGCGGTTATCTGATCTTCTGATTAGCAGAAAAACTAATCCCCAGTTGTGATTGGCTGAGTAAAATCCTTAATTGCCTTATGCGCATTGTGGTTTTCACACTCCTACGAACTGTTCTTCATGTGAACGAAATGAAATGTCCATTATCGCGACAGGTTGGCTCTACATACCAATGATATGCGCGCGCTTCTTGAGGGAACATATTGTGACATTATAATCGAGATCATTATCTTCTAATCGTTTCACAATCAAGGCTTTACTCAAGAATTGATTGAATTGATCTCGAATATAACGAGTTATAAATATCACCCTGTCAATTGTCTTAGCAATTCATTTTCTATAAATATCAGGGGTTGACAATACATTTGTAAATATATTTGAAAATCCCATGAAAATTTATGCATTGAGTTATTGTATACACGTATTCTGACGAGCCATTTTTAATTTCTTTCAAGGCCTTGAGGCAAGGAAAAGATTGATTAAGGACGCGCACCGCAGTAGTACTTACGCAATAAAAATATATGAAGAAAATGGTTAAAGTAAATATAGAAATCTAGATATTACTTGGAAAAATTATGCATTGATTCTGTGTATTTTTCATTTTTTTATTTCTTTCAATTCAAGACCTTGAGGCAAGAAAAAAGATAAATAATGCGCATCATTATTACGCACGTTTTTCTCTAATAACATGAATGAACGTGCATCACATGAAGGGAAAAAAGGCTAAAAGATGAAACAAGTTTCAGGGGCGGTCCAGGGGGTGTCCTGCGGTGCACCTGACCCCCCCCACCCCCCCACCCCCCAAATAAATGTAAGCACAAAATAAGTCAGATCAGGATTATTGATAACGTTACTATATCGTCAGTTTTTTT
Source organism: Anthopleura sola (assembly GCA_023349425.1). NCBI lineage: Eukaryota > Metazoa > Cnidaria > Anthozoa > Actiniaria > Actiniidae > Anthopleura > Anthopleura sola. The sequence goes on from JALHLI010000001.1 coordinate 16,195,588, forward strand.
TATTTCGGACACCCCTCCCCCCTTGCAAATTTCTGGATTCACCCCTGAGCCTCGTGCGCACATCATTCTATGTTGACACTAAAAAACTGTCAAGAAGAACGCGTTGCGTAAATATAGTCGTTTTTAAGAGAAGATGATGTCATACAACTTAAAATTTCGATTTTATCTCGATCAGTTGTTCCTCTTTGATTTTGAGTTATTTTTACATCAAGAGCTAAAAATATATTTGATTGTCATTTACCTCTGTGGTTCCTATCAGATTTTTGTTGGTGATGATAAAAGTGTCCGTGTTTCTTTGGTCCACTGTAGATAAAACAATTCAGGGTGAGATATTTATAGCAAATGAATGTTGCGTAAGAGGAGGATCGAGAAGTGTAAAAATAAACTGACTGATACCGACTAAGGCCCAGTTCAAACGTCGATCTTCTCATGAGGCGAACGCATTGAAAACAATGGATAATAAGGCGGTCTTCTTTGATGTCATTAGGTTCGGCTCATAAGAAGATCGACGTTTGAACTGGGCCTAAGGCACTCAACTCTAGATCGAATTAGAATTTCAGAAGTAGGACGGTACTAGGAATGACCACGGTACTTATGAGAGGCGAGGCATTAGCAGCGCACAGTGTATGAAACCCATTTCAGATCATTTGACTTTCCCTAGAGTATCATTTCTACGTTTAGTGGTTGCGCACAAAAAGACAGATGAATTAATGGATACATCTCAAACAAAGAATCATTTTATATTTTCAAGAGAATGTCAAATTGAATTACAAGTATTAAATGCGCAAACATTACTTCCAGGCTAAAAGGAACCACTACTAACCACATCATACACTATATATATATATATACTCTTGCAGCACGTCGGAATGTAGCTAAATTTCAAGGAAAAAACAATAGGTTCCAATTCTCAGGAGATTGAAATTCTTTTGTTTTGTCCTCCAAATTGAGCTGCTTTGAAGTCACCTGAAGGGGGTCTATAACACTCCCATCTGCTGATAGTAGTAACCATTCTTCATGCACCATCCCTGCCCTCCCCTCCCCTGTTCCAGCTTTCATTCGTAATACTTGCCATTGTTCTATATTTCACTCACCACACTGACTGCAATTCATTTGTTTTGTAACCATCAGGCGACTGAAAAACTCGGTCTGGAAGAGAAATCAATATTATCACTTGATGCAAACTACAAGAATATAATTTCTTATATGATTTGAGGATAAGGTCAAAATAATCGTTATCTTGCGATCCGGGACCTAAACATCATGCGAAAATCTAAAATCCATCAAAGCATTTTTAAAACATTAACGTTAACATCAACAAAGCTTTCATCTCTCTCATGACAAGAACACGTACTGGACTAGTAGTATCATTGGTTGGGCTACCTGTGGTGCGACTAAACGTGTTGCTGTGACAACGCCTTTATGTGCCAAATATCAGGTAAAAATCAAGCCCCTTAACATGTAATGGTAAAACATTTCTTTATTTTTTAAAAAATATTGATTTTTCGCCAACAAAATTTAGCAAAAACTTACCCACCAAATTGATAGAAGGCAAATTAAAAAGATGGTGTTTACTTATTGTATACTCTTTTCGCAAAGAAAAGATATTAGTTTTCAGATGAATGATGGATTTAAGTAGTGTGTAATCTAAAACATTAATATCTTTGTGTTGAAGGGGCGATCTTAAGGGGATTAAATCTTAATAAATTTTCCGACAAAAATTCAATCATGAAAATTACTTTTCTTATTGACCAAATACTTCTCAGATAATCTCTTTTATCCGGCAGCTCATTGACATTAAAAAAAATAAAACCCTTTTTCCTTCCTTTTAATTTTTCTTCTTCCGAAAGCTCTTGGTACTCATTCTTCCAACGTTGGATAATATCGATAGAGAACTGGGCTCGAGCAACATTTCCAAGATGGCGGATGACAGAGAAAGTTTCAAGTAGAATTTCAAGGGAATTATTCTTGCTGTTTGACCATAATTTGGGCTTCAAAAGTGAGTATTTGGTTGTAGCTAGATATTGTAACTATATGTTATTATTTTTGCTATTTTTTACGTGAACATTTTATTGATTTTCGATATTTTTTCTTCGGTTTTTACTGACAAGTGTCCACGCTGCTCGAAGCAGCTTTCGTCAGCAGGGCCGCTTGTGTCGCCAGTGATTTTCCTACCACAAAATTTGCTCTTTTACAAACAGTCAAATTCTGCTTTTTGGCAATATCACTATTGCTTACTTTCTATTAGAGATACTAAATCATATCGATCCTTTGTAGGCGGCGTGACGGAAACGTCACGCAGCATTTATTCATATATATTTTACTTTGCAATCTGTCACTCAATAGTTTTTGGAGTTTCCATAAACTTATATTGCTATTTTGCAGGGGTGAGATTCGTTATTTTTGAGTGGTATGTGTGTGTGTGTGTGTTTAGGAGCGGGAGTGGGATAGTACAAAAGATATTTAAAATATCATATATTGTGACGTTTTGTCATTTGTTAACAATTTAAACCAATGTTTTTCTTAATATAAAGTTTGCGTATAGCTATTTCTAATTGCCTGGTGGATTCTGTATGTCATTTTTATATAAATATTATAAAATATTACTGATTATTAATAAGATATATATTTTCATAATTTTGAGACTCTAGGGTGACACTAGTTACAAACTATTACCTTGTGAACCATCTTGAATCTTAATTTAACTTCAATATGTAGTCCTGTCCCCAAGTCTGTCAAATCACTGGTCAAGTAGCCGTATCTCGAGCTCCATGCAAACTCTTTATGCAGCTTTCGTCTTAATGTCTGTTCAACTTCTGCTAGTATTTCCATGTATTCTCTCACAGCCTGTCGTAGGTCGCCATTCGTGTTACTTATCACGAATTTAATATGGTCAAAGAAGTTTATAAACAACTTACATTTTCGGTTTTCCGTCCACCACAAGATGCGACCGTCAGGAGAATTCCACTTCTCAAATAACGTTAAGTTAGCATGGCTGAGACGTGGTCGTTTTTCTGGTATACAGGGTAGTGGTGAAGGCCCAGTTGTTGTAGTTAGACCATAGTCTTGTGAGAGCCCTAGCTTATCTTGTCGTCTTCTTGATAAATTGCAGAGTCTAGTGTAGTCGCCGCGGAGATGTGCTAAAAAGAAACAAAATATTAGGCATTTTTGTGAAGGTGCGCAAAAGAAATGCCTCACACCATAGTTATTTTTAGCGGTAGTGCGGCACGAAAATGGTCGCAAAATCTCACCTCTAAAGAGCAAAGCAAGGACGAATTCGGATTTAAGATTTATCGTGCGCTTTGAATTTTATCACATCGTATTGCGGAGAGGGATAGTAGGAAACAGTATAAAGTAAGAGGGTTCTTGTGCGTTGTCAGTAGATTTAATGTAGTGATAGTGTGTTCCTGGTTCTAGCGAAGCTCACGGAAAATCTCCGCACTGAGAGCATTCAATATTACATTAATAATCTATTACGTAAATTATTAGAAAATGATATTGCAATATTTAGAACTTTTTTAAAGAAGTTCATGGCATTTAATCTAGTTGACTGATTCAATTTTTCTTTCGATTGCGCACTAGTCGGGAACACTTGATACACGATGTTGGACGTATTGCCCCAGAGCTGGACCCACTTTTATCGATGCGCGCACAGTATAGACGAACCAGATAGCGAAAGAGACAAGTAAGAGTTGTAGTCTTCTTTGTATTTCAATACGCGCGCGCTTTTTTCCTTTTATTTCTTAGAAAATTTATCAGTTAGTGAGAAAGTGGGTTCAGTTCTTGACTAATTGCCACTCCGTGCGCAACAAATTTTATTTGTTGCAAATGTAAGTGTAGGTATAGAATCTACTTTACGCAACAACACAGAATATACGTCCCTCCGCAATAATAAACACGCAAAACTCTAATTCGATCTGTGAGTTAGTTTTCCCATGACTTAGATCCGCCCAGAGGTTGTTTCATCAGGGTTTGATATTATTTGAAGGCAATAACTTATACGATTTCGTTGTTCGTATTACTGCACTTAACGATATTCTTTGCACACAACTATGAATTTACATTTTAATGATAATTTTAATAATAATAATAATAATAATAATAATATTCAATAATATTTTTTTCCTATTACCTGGAAGGGAGTTGAAAACAGTAATTAGCTCCTTTGCGATCTCCAATCGTTCTTCATCACTCAGTGAGCACGGAAATCGATAACCAGCGATATTACGACTTGTCGACAGAACACAAGACAAAACATTCTTGTCCACAATACGTCCTCTTTTCACTTTCTTCCAATCACAATCCTTGAACCGCAACGTTTCATTCGTAAAGCACGTGACCTTATGAAGGTCTTTGATCACTGGATCGATAATATCTCGGAACACTTCGTAACATTCTTCATCTCCGACAACAATGCCAGTTGGTTTTGGTCCTTTTTTAGTAGTTTTGAATCGGCCAATACTATGTTTTACTAGATCCTTCAATGCATATTTGTTCGACGTTTCTTTGTCTCTTAGTTTGATGTGCAGTTCTGGAAAATAGTGCTCGGCTACCATAGTATTGTTATTAGTAATATCTTTATAAAGACGTTTATCTAAGCAGCATACAGAAGTAGTCTTGAAGTACTTCCTGTAGATGTACCAAATAATCACACCACTACCAGTCACACCAAGGCCAATAACTAGTTTGTATCTAGCCAGGTATGCCATAGTATTAAACCTTACTTCTTACGATGACATTGCTTAATTATAAGCCAAATTCTTGATAAATTGGGTCAATAAGGATCGAGCAGAAGACGCGCGAAATTAATTGCTACTGTGATGTCATAGTTGTTGATTTATTGTTTCGTACCAGAGCGCGCGCGACAAAACTTCACTTTTATGAAGACTGGAGACTAGGAGCGACCCTGTCGATGAATGTGAGGCTGTAAACGCAAAATGGCGGTGCTCGTTTTAGTCCCCTCGCCAAACTCCGTCCCGCACTATCCTATACATATATCACACAGCTGCTAGCAATCTTTTTTAAACTTCGGAAAAGCAATCGTATGTATTATATATGTCATGTAATGTAGAGGTAGCCAGGTGTCCGGAGCACGCACGAACCGTCCAATCACAGCGCGCTTCGATACTTAGCCAAGCGGCCTTTGCTCCAAGTCTCTTCCCAATACAAAAACACGCGTTTCAAAGAATTTAGAGAAGAAAAGTTGAAGTATGCGTGTTGTTTAAAAAATTAAAGTAAATCTTTGCGATCCATCTCCTCAAATTCTGTGAGATATATAACTTTTAAGACTCGGGCGAGGGCCGCTTGAATTACAACAACAATCCTTTTCGCGCTTAGTTTTTCGTACAGCTGGAGTGTATGTGAGTGACAGTGGGCCAAATTGGAAACCAGTATTCATTTACTGAATTTGTATCCCACTATTAAAAAATGATTTATTTTTTGAAATTTTATTTATATCGGTTTCAAAGTGGTTTTCAAAAGTTCGAAGTCATTGGCAAACTACGCGCTGTATGAGAAATTAAAAAATGTCTTAAACAAATTAAGTTTCGTCTGATTACTTTGTTACTTTGTGCTGCCAAAACTTTGTTTTCTCTGTGAATGAAAGCAC